>JALJEE010001722.1:0-23497 GCA_023231475.1 Seison nebaliae | reverse complement strand
TGCTGCAAAAAAAATTTTGAAAAAAAGTTATTATTAAAGAAGTTAGAAAAGGCGGACAATATTAAAAATTGGACAAATTTTTCCCATGAAGATGATCTATTGCGTTATCCAAATTTTGGTCAAATCAAGCTTAAACGAAGCTAAAACTTAAACGATCAAACTCAAAATAGTTCAAACTACGTTTAAACTAAAAGAACTTAAATCGAAATGTTTTGAATAATATCATGACAGATGACAATCGAGACAAAAATCGATCAAAAAAAATAATAAATGAAAGAAATAAAAATGAAACAAACTGCGACTTGGACAAATTATCATAGGGCCAAAACTCGATCGAAAAAAATAATAAATGGAAGAAATAAAAATCGAATAAATTAGGATTAGGACAAATTATCATGGGGACAACCCAAATGAGGAAAACCCTTTGACGATGTTTATTTCTTTTAATTTTAATTTAATTTCATTTTTTTCCTAAATTGGTTTTTATTAAATTAAAACAGTTTTTAGTTAAATTTTATTTTATTTTTTTTTTATTTATAGCAAATCCCCGCGGGGTAAATTATATTTAATCTTTATATAAATCTTTTGACAAAGAATCAAATTGAATATATTTTATTCAAACATCAATCAAATTAAAAATTCTTATAGAAAATAATAATAATTGGAAAAATCAAGACGTTAGACACTCTTTTTCGTTTTCCATATATTAATTTTAACGTTACATTTTATTGTGGTTTGTCCCGATTGACTTTTGTCCGGATTGTCTTTTTTCCGATTATGGTTTGTCCCGATCGTCGCTTAGTCCATTATTAATAAACGTTTATAAAAACTTTTCATAAAAAGTTTTTAACTAATAAAAACTTATAAAAATTTTCCCAAAAAAGTTTTTACTATTAAAAACTTATAAAAACTTATTAAAACTTTTTGAGGAAAAAAGTTTAAACTAAAAACTAGTTTTTACTGTCACCGTATCTCGGAATTGACGTTGATCTCATATGCTATTCTGATAAAATCATTCGTATGAATAATGACGTTCTCCATTCTTTAAGACGATTTTTCATTTAAGAAAACGATCGATAGCTCTTTTTATTAGTTGATCTCCAATGATTGACGATCTTCTCTTTCATGATATAATCTCCATCATATTCATCATCATCTGTCGTGTAAACTTCATTATTATTAAATTCGAAGTCGTTTTTAGGATTTTTTATTCAAAGTGCCCATGTCTGCTATATACTCTATGGTTTTGGATCACTTCGATCTATCACATGGTAGGGACACCTCGGAAGTAAATTCGTATCGTTCTATCGCTTTGATCATACATATCAATAGATATATACTTTTCTAGTTCCGACGTATGCACAATGCGAGTGTTTCTCGTCACCTATCAAAATTTTCTGCCGTTATTACTCAATTAATCATCTGTTTTTGCACGATGATGGGTTATTGTTGATATCGAATTCCAACATTACTTCATATGTTCCTGACACATTCAAGGGTTATAATGATCAAAGTGGGAATCATATTGTTGATATAATTTAATTTTAATTCATATATGGTTTCGATTTGAATAAAATTACAAAACAAATAAATTTTTTTTATATATAAGTTTATGAAAAATTTTAATTGCACTTAAAATTTAGTTCAATATTAAATACTAAATTATCTATTATTAGATAATTTTCACAGTTGTAAATTAGGTCAAGTACATCGGCTTAAATTATCATATTTGTGTATTCGTCGCTTTTGGACCTCAGGTTCACTCTTTACCGACAATCTTGCCCGTGACTTATCGTTGTTGCATTTAATATAAATACCATTCATATCGGATTTTATAACATCAACATGCATTCTCTCTCTTAATCGATTGATATGACCATCATCTTCGACCTTTACAACGTCGAGTTTGAAGATTTCATTCGCTACATCGTTACTCTCATATTTTTCATTCTCTGCTCTTATGGTAACATGATTACAATGATTATCCATCGTGTTAACTTTCATTCTGTTCAGCAATTCCGTGTTCACTTCGTCCTTAATATGTAACTTTGAAAGAATGGAGAGTAAATTCGATTTGCGTAAAGTAGAATCTTTATTATCAATAAATTTGAATTCAACAAAATTCACAAAAGGGAAACTTTTCGATCTTTTTATTGAGGAACGCAACTTTTGAAGTTGGTGGACCAATTGGGATTTTTTAGGTAACAAGAAGTTGATGAGAATCTTTAACTTTTGACCTTTCTGTGTTGAAGACGGAACACCATCTGGATACTTGGAAGAGGAAAATTGAAGAAGATAGTTGAATGTGATCGAAAGAAAACCGTAGCTTCCAAGATGAATGACTTGAGTTTCTCATTATGAGCTTCCTCGATCTTCTCACGTTCGTCTTCAACAAAATTCTCCAACTTATTCAATAACTTTTCTTTTCGATTAGCGAATTTGACTCCGTAAATAGTGAAAACGTTTAAGTTGTCCAATCTATGAAAATCATTCTTCTTCACATTGAAATAATTATGAATATTTTTTGTTAAAGGAAATTTGATTTTATATTTTTTGTTGGTCGGAACAATATTGGCGATCTCGCTGTCCATCCGAACATGACTAATCAGGTTGTCCTTATTCCGAAAAATGAATTCTATCAATTCTTCTTCCATTTTCTAAAATTTTTTTTTCTAGCGCAAAAAGTTAATATTTTAAATATCGTTTCTTACTTTACCGAAATTTCACACTCCTTTTATATTCCGCCAACTATCAACTATTGGAGAATTGTTTGAACAATTGAATATTCAACTGAACAATAACAGAAAAATTGAGAAAAAATATGAAAATTTTACGAGTTGAATTTATTCGGAAAGAAAAAACTTTACGAAAAAATTTTAGAGAAAAATGTTTCCTCAAGAAAAAATTTAATAATTCTTTAAATAAAATTAAGCGATTATTTCTTCTGAATAATTATCAATCTTTAATTTGGCGATCTAGTCGTTCAATCGATTTCAATAGTTTCATTTCTTCTATCGACAACTCAGTCATATCTATAAAAGGGGAGAAGATATTGAAGAATAAATTTAGATATTAGATGAAAAATTTAAACGTTTTGTTTCATTTTGTAGCTTTCTTAATTTCCTAGAAATTTTCTCTTGTTGATTTATTCGCTTTTCCAAATTGAGAAAATCTGCTAAACTTTCAGTTGGTTCAGCTGGAAAAGAGAAGTGAATGAGAATTGTTTAAAGAAGAAATTAATGAAACTGTGACAATATTTATTTGTAGAATATTTAGGTGATTGATTATTTCGATTATTGGACGCCGATCTAGTAAATTTCATTTTTTCTCGTTTTTGTTTATCTTTCAATAATTGTTCTTCCCTCTTCGGATTATATTGTCGGAGTGCGTGTAATCTGGTGACATATGAATTATTGTAAGGATGTTTCGTTGGTGTTCTACAATATGTCTTCCCGTTATTATTACTGACAATGGGCTCGGTGTGACAAGAGGATATGGATCGATTTGAATTCGGATAACTTCCATTATTGGAATCAGTCGTCTGATTATGGAGATGAGCATTCCGATGGATATTAGTTGACTTGTAAGGGATCAGATTTATCTTTGTTCTATAATCTACCACCGGACGAGATTGACGACCATTCGTCGATTTATTCGATAACAAATTGGATTGTTTCAACATCGAACTAATCGTTCCTGCTGGTGATTTGCCATTAGGAAAACTGGAATTTTTATTCTTTGAACTTTTCATTGATGTTGTAGACGAATCGTGAATTGATTTTCCAGAAACGTCATCATTCATTTCATCATTATTTACGATAGTCGATTTGGAATCTTCCGTTTCGACGTCATTATCTTTAGAAATCGATTCATTTGGAATAAATTTTTTATTTTTTTCATTTCCTAAAACATTTCTCAAATTACGTTGGATATTTTCAGAAATATATCGATTATTATTATTATTAAGAGATTTAATATTGATCTTTTCTTCCACATCATTTCTTTTATTAGTCTTATTGTTGTTGTTGTTGTTGTTATTATCATTATTCTTATTTGTCTTAATATGATATGTAGATGATTTAGGTGCGGATGGATATCGTCTAATACGATGATTATTATTCGATGTTTTTTGATTTGTGTATTTAGTATTTAATCGGAAAGAATTGAGAATTGTTCCAGAAATTGTCTTCGGTTTCCCATTCTCTCCTTTCTCCTTACTATTCTTCTCGTCAATATTGGTCAATTCAATCTCATCAACTAATTGAATTGGAATTGTTTTTGGAGAAGTGGGTGGAATAGTCGATTTAAATGACTTATGTTCTATTGGCGTAAGGGGACCAGTGTTCGTGGAAGCCATAGATGATATGAGATTTTGGATGTTATTCAATGATTTGCAATCAGCAAATCTCACACTTTTCTTCTTTTCATAATTCATTTGTGATTGATTTTTGTGCTCTTCGTCATTATAACCCACAAACGATTGATATGATTTGTTCGATTTGATTCGATCATAATTCATTGGAATATTCATTTGGATTTCAAAATTGTTTCGATCGCGTGTCACATCGATACTATCATAAAGAATTTTATTCGACCAAAATGTTCCCGTTTTCGGAATATTCTTTTCATTTTCACTAGAAATTTCTTCAATTCTCTGTTCTTTCAATCTCGGCTCAGCACTCAACGACCGTTTCAATATTCCTTTCAATGATTTCTTCTGTTCACTTCCTCCATTTAATAACTTGACTTCGTTCTTTAGAACTGGTCGTCCCGTTGAATTAATGAAATATTTCAAATGAACTTTATCTTCCGAATGATTTGGATTTTCATTCGTCTCATTCTCATTGTGGAGATTAATATAATTATTGTCCGATCGATATTTCGACAGTTTCAACAAATCAGCAAATGGATGGAAATCTTCGTTATTATTATGATTTTCATTCGGACTGGAATCCGAACAAATCTCATTAACAATCGACGACGTTTCAGTTGTCGTTCGAATTCCTCCCGTTTCTCTACATTGCAACGAAGTGGAAGGTGATGGAACTTTCTTTGACGATGATAATATGAAATTAGATGAAAGACATTCATCACGATCATTCGAAGGAGTTGATGGTAAACAATCTTTCAAATATTTATTCGATCGACGTAAAGGTGTGGGTGGAACGTCATTGATGATAGCTGTCGATGTTGTCGTTAAATTATTTAATAATTCATCATTTGGCGATGTTAAAGATGATGTTGAAACGACATAAGTAATAGATGATGATAATGATGATGATGATGTAGTAGTAGTAGTTGTTGTAGTTATCATGGTGGTAATGGGTTGAATGGGTGATATGTCATTTTCAAAAAATTTTCGATATTCTGAAACGTGACCTGTCGGTAAATCATTGGATTCAGATGAATCATCGTAAGATATTTTGAATTGTTTTCTATCTTTCCGAGATTTACCGTTCGAGAAGGAATCGTGATAATCCTTCTCGTAAAAGTGGTGACGATGTTGAGTATGATGGTTACCCATAACGGCATTATTCTCATGAAATGTCTTCTCACTGATTTGCTGAAAAGGAAAAGAAAAGTTAAATTATTTGTTATTTTCTCCTCTAATAAGACGATAATGGAAGTTCGGATATTCTATTCAACTAGATAATGGAGAATTACCATCCGTTTTCCTTGAGAATCATAAATGATTTATCTTATTCCTATGACATTTCATCCAACGGATATTGCATCAAATCGATTATTTATGAGAATTCTCAATGCAATTATATTAGACGAATCACGGACAGAAACAAAAAGGAGGGAATGGTATAAAAGCCGAAAGAGATCGTGTGGGAGAAGAAAAAAGAAGAAATTTACGAACCTTATTATCTTTCTGCCAGCTGTTCATCATTTTTTCACTTGTTGGCGATTGTCGGAATGAGCAATGATTTATTTCACCTATCAAAATAAAACTTTTTCATTAACGATTTACCATTTTTTATTATTGTTCAAATGAAAAAACTTCTTTTCCGTCCTCTATTTCTACGACAGACACAGAAATTCTCCTTTTCTGCCTCTTCTTATCAATGTCACCTACGACTAGTATTACGACTACTGACTGCTGTGCATGCGTTCAACGAGTTGGACGCAAGAATGGAATTAACATTCCCTTCCATCACAGATACAACACACAGACATGTGAATTATACAGATATGGAGATCGTGCGAACATGATACGTAAGTCGATTTCTTTTCGAGCGAATATATGTGGCTTAGCGGTACATATGTAATGAAGTTTAATTGAAATTATTCATTTAATGATGACGATAATAAATGAAGAATATTTTTTTTTTTCATTTCCTTTCTCCATATCGAATATCAAGGAGAGTGTTGTGGAATTGTGGCGAGCGAGAGAGAAGGGGAGATAAGAGGAGAGAAAAAGAATTATCTCGCAAAAGAATTTATTCATCGAATGGAAAACCACCGTTTCTATTCATTTATCATTAATACAATTCCATAAGAATGAAATTAATAACAAACTTATTTATAGTTTCAACAATATGCCAATAGATGAGCTCAGTAATAATAGAGGACGGGGGATGCATTGAAGAGAAAAGGTTCGAAAATGGAGTTCGTATGAAATGACGATGATTAACATAAAAACATTCTCTATGCTTGCCATTTCTTTGGCCAGACTTCCGCATTAATTCTATATCAATTCATCTCATCCTATGTCGATTTATTTGTATATATTTTTTTCCTATTTATTCAATCATTCATTCCTATTCATCTCTATTTGATTCATCATTATCAGTATTCTCCTATATCTAGCGCGATAGTCCAACTATCCTGTCTATCTAGCTCGCTAGTTATCGAGCTAACTTCGTTTGTCTTTTCATTCTTTGCCTTTTGGCCCACCCTCCTCCTATTATCCCTATGATAATGTGCACTACATCATTCGATGTATCAAGTTATCATAATACAAATAATGAATTACCATATCCACACCAATCAATAATGATCATAGTTCGAACATTCATTTATACTACTCAAGTCATTGATGGAGAAAGAATTGCGGATTGATTCATTAATTGGAGTTGATGTTTGTCGAGGAAAGTGGTATTGCAACGACTCCTCATTATGTACAGTGATCTTGGGCGAATTCTTCGGATGAGTCGGCGGTTTAGGTGGTCGTTTTCGTTGGTTCGAATTTAACGTTCCAATCGAACTAATGGACGAATCATCAGATATATCTGGAGTTGTCTGCTTTAATTTCCACTTCCTCTTATTACTCTCCAATTTGGGAATGTGATCGATTGAAGAGAATCTTTCCCGTTCCAATTTAATGGGAACTAATGGCGGTCGACGACTGGGTAAAGTTTGTGCCGACTTAACTTTCCTTTGGGAAACAATGGGAGATGCTATGAAATCATCAGCAGACACTTCAAAATTTTTCCTTCCGTGTTGATATTTCATCGTTGCTTTTAAGATAAATGCTCGTCGTTTAGCTAATTCTATTGTTCCCTTATCAACTTGCTCTCTCACTTTCTCTGCCGATCTCTTTCGCATCTCACTAGAGAAAGACAAGTAGAATACAAACGAAATTAATATGAGAAAAAGGAACCGCTGTCTCCGTATAGTTTCCCGACGAAACTCTTTTAATTTCTTCTTTCTCATCTCCAATTTCTCCATCTCTTCTTGATCCATGGAGCAGGAATCATAGCGAAGTGGTTGAACAACATATTCATTCATTCTTCACGACGATTCTTTCAACAGTTCACAGTTCCTCCTTTCCTGATTATTTCTTGAACTTTTAGAGTTTATGCGATTACGACATAACTCACCAACCGTTCCCATGGCAAACGTAGAAGTGATGGAACTGGAAATTAAGTTCCCTATTTTATTTCAAATTTTAAGCTTAATAAAAATCTTCTTCACTTATTCATCATCACTTTATTTACAATATTTTTAGTTGTCATACATAAATATTAAGCAAGTTCCTAACTTAGTTAATTAGGCTTTAAATTAAGAAAGAGAAATTGAACTAAAGCTAAAATTGAACAAAATTTTCAGTAGTCAATGTAAAAAAAGGATGACATTGAATAATTGAAAACAGCAGATGTAAAATGTCCATGTATACACTAAATTTTATACAGTCATCTCAATTGGTGAAGGACTTTTCAAATTTTCCGGGTTTTCTCGAAACTTATTTGATTATTGCTTTCTTCGAGACTAGAAGAAAACATTTCTGATTCTCAAACTCAAAATGTTTTTTATCCTGTTTAAAGCCAAACTTTTCCCACAATTCTTTCTCCACTTTTTGTTTACTCCGATTGGTCGAATGAATTGTTTATTTTTTTACGTCTTCCTAAACGTCTGAGCTGTCGAAGTTTCCGTTCATTTACATTAATCAACTTCAATAACTTCTTCGTGACATGTAGAGAGGAATTGCGCGGAAACATTTTAGAAGGTGAATTACAATTTTTTCATTTCACAATTCTCCTGCTCTTCCCCTTTGTGAATGATTCATCAAAATTCATTTGTTGTTCGAGCCTCGTAATTAAACAAGTTCTTCAGTTCATTTCACTTATCCTCTCTCTTCCTTCCAACTACGTAACGTCATTGGAGAATTTCTTCACAGTTTATTGGAATGCTTGTCAATCAATGAATTGACTTTTCAAATGACCGTTATTGTATTTGTGGATCATTTTTTCCACTTTGCAGTTCGTCTGCAATTTTCATACACATCAATCTGCCTTACTCTTCTACCTCTTTCCCACGACTCAACGACACATTAGCATGACGTTGGGAGTTGCGTGTAAACGGAAAATACTATTCAATTCGATTCATACGTGTTACTAGTGAAGAATTGAATATTTTGTATATGAGCCGATACAAGACACTCGTACCTTTTCCACATGTATATATTGTGCGTATGTGTACGATTTGTGTATTCTTGGAATTGACTGTTAATGCACGGAGATACGTGTATATTCGTTCGAACGAACGTTTGGATGGACGTATACGTGTATATAAGCAAACAGAGACATATTAATTGAAGAAGATATAAGAGAGTTCATTATTTCTTTTTATTGTTTAACGAAACATTTTTCAAGCGTCTAACAAATAGAATATCATTGAAAGATAATTGATTTATTCCTTCCAATTCCTTTTCTTTCAATTTAAACTTTCTTACATCCAATTCTTTTTCCACATTTGTCACCTTTCATGATTTCTTAGAAAATCAATTTCAATTCAATTCTCTTCCCTAAATCATTTTTCCCCTTCTAAATATTTCCTTTTTCTATTCCAATTTCTTCTATTGAATCATCTCATTTATTTTCGTGAAGATTCCAAACTTGTTCAAATTTGAAATCGTTTAGAGACTTGATTGACTCGGCGTGAAAGAAAGAAAAAAATTTCGGCAGAAAGGGGAAATGCTCAGATAATTGAACCGATTGGCAAATTGCGTAATGTTCATCAATGAGCGAGGAATGTTCTAAGATTGATCGAGAACAATCAATTATTGGGAATGATTCAGATCATTTCCATTTAAACAGTCAAACGAGAAAACATATCGAATACGTATTATCGAAATTAAATAACAATCGATCACTTGACGATCTTGTCCGATTGTTCATTGGATTAATCGATCGATATCATCATCAAGTGACCACATATATTCTTCGACGATTGTTCCACCAACTCGACAAACCAGACGATCAAACAGCTGACATCTTATCAGCTCTCCTTTATCATCTCATTATCTATTCGCCCAATTATTGTACGCTCTTGTGTGAAGCATTCGAATCGGTGGAAGTTTGTCGTCGTCAATTCGGTGGAGTAGTCGGTGGACTTGCAACATATTCCAAATCGAAGGAACGACTCGATTTACACGGGGAATTAGTGGAAGAAAAGAAGAAATTAATCGAATTAGATGAGATCGAATGTCAATTCCTTCTCCATGTGCCACTTACTTATTCCATTGTCAACGAGATCCGAAGTTTCGGGGAAGATAAGCTCATACAAATTTTACCAAAATTTCTGAAACGACTTTTGGAC
The DNA here is from genome assembly GCA_023231475.1 of Seison nebaliae. Taxonomy (NCBI): domain Eukaryota; kingdom Metazoa; phylum Rotifera; class Pararotatoria; order Seisonacea; family Seisonidae; genus Seison; species Seison nebaliae. Next base: position 13,450 of record JALJEE010001722.1, on the reverse strand, counting down.
TTTTACAATAGTTTATTCGTCAAAGACGTCAACGCTCACAGTAGCAAGAGCAAATCAAGCAATTCGAAAGGATCGAAAGTGAAAAAACCGTTTTCAGCAAATAAAGTTTATTCAGGGAAAAGTGGCAAAGAGAATTGTTCGGAGAAATCGTTAATCTCTACTGAATTAAATCGTATCGACTTCATTCAATTTCTCTTCACCAAAACATTAATACTTTACAGTGAGGAAGACACGAGAAAATTATTTCGTTTATGTAGTCAAGAACTGTTGGTAGAATTCGATCAATTATCGAACGACCGATATCTCGATTTGCATTTGGAGTTGAACGTTCAAGCATACAAACCAATTTCTTCTGATCCCAATGAGAAGGATTCATTGATCGATACGAAAAATAGTTTTCTTTTCAATTTCAATCGAAGCGAATGCGATGAGTTTGTTGATTTACCATCAGCAACTGAAGTTCCATTATCGGCGTCCCTCTCGAAATTAGTGTTATATCGGAAAGAAAAGAATAATAATCGAACGTCAGATAAGGACAAATCATTGCCGTTGAACAGTAGTGGAGAGAACGGTCGTGAAAATCAATTGGTGGAAGTTCCGAATGAGCAATCCGATTTGCAGACAACAAATCAAGAGAACGAATTCGATACGAAAGTCAAACGAATTTATAATCATTTGAAGAATTCGACAACCTCTGTAAATAATCGGAAACGTCGACAATTTATTAATTGTGACATTCTCTCATATCTCTCATTGTCGACCGGTGAAGATTTCCATTACAAATTTAATGAGAAGAACATTCGAATAAAAACTGATTTTTATCGATCAGCTCAATTCATCAGAATGCCCACGAAGAATTCCGACGTCAATTATTGGACGTTCGGGGCGAAGATTGCTAACGAATTGGACTTGTCACTCTTCTCTCTCGACTACGATCTCATTTGTCAGAAGATTCAAAGGAAATTTTTAGAGAAACGACATTTCAATGAGAGTTCTGTTGCCTCATTTATCTTCCATCTTGGATTGTTATGTCAGAAAAGTCATTTGGAAAAGTTCGTTCCATGTACGTCGATGTGTTTGAAACGATTGACAGATTGGGCGGACAGACAATTGAATATTCTCCAACTTGTTCGATCGTTTGATGCGACAGATGCGTTGGTGGGGAAAGCGATGTGTATGAGATTCATTATCGATGTTATTGAAAATTATTCAAAAGAGAAATATCCTATTTCAACATGGTTCACCACTTGGGAGAATAAGGACGCACAATTATCGTGGTTGATTGTGGCGATTAAACATCCTGATGTTTTCTCTTTTAACGATTATTCAACTCGTCAAGTAGATATCAGTAAATTGAAATCGCCAGATGGTTGGAATGCTCGACATACAAGTGCTTGGCGATCCATTGATGTCATTAACACACTTCTCAGTTTCACCAGTCAAGGAATTTATATTCGTGTCGTCCAAGGATTATTTCAGGCACCATCACAAGAATGTCCAGAAATTTTCATTTTATCTCTTTTAAAATCCAATATCAAATGTGATCAACGATATGTTCTAATCGAATCACTTATTACTAACTTTTTAAATGTTACTCCCAATTCATCGTTCATTCTTAATGAAGTATGGAATCATGCATTTCATGAACATATGACGGAAGAGGATCGAATAGAAAATAATGAAATGAGAACTCGTGTTATTGATCGAATTCGTGCATTCTATCAAATGTGTCATTGTTCAATGCACGAACAATCACTTCCATACAATTCTCCACAATCCCAACAACAACAACAACAACAACAACAACAACAACAGAGAACGTATATGAGAGGAATTGTTCCATCGTTGGATGGTGAAGATCCGGTTGAACGAATATTGAAAGAAGATGGTGAACATCGATCACGTTTATCGAGATTGGTTGATGTATGTCATGAGTTGAAAGCGTTACATTCTCATCTATTAAATGCATCGTCACATTATGGAACGATGTCGATCGATGTTGCTTATATAGCGACCAAACGAGATTTCCTGAAAATGGACAAATGGATCGAAGACATGTTACAGACGGTGGGCGGACGATTTATTGAATCATATTTCGAATATTTTACTCGATCTGTCATCATTTACGAGGAGTTCGGGAAGTATATGGAAAAATGGAAACTTTCACATCTGCCAAACAATTTGGGAAAATTGAAGGAGTTTTTCGATTCTCTCGATCGTTTCGCCAAATGTCATCGACAGGATTTGGACGATTGTCATGGACATTTGAAAGTGATTCTTAAACAAAAATTACCATTAATGGTTATCGAAAATAAAGACGAAGAGTCGATTTCCAAGCTCCAATCAACGTTTTTGAAAAAACTCGAGGGACTACACACGCGATATAATAAGGCTCAGAATGTGTTGAGCGCAGCTGTTCCTCGAATCAAGCAACTTCTCGATAAGAAGGAGGCACAATTACAAACAAACAATAATAATTTAACATCGAAAAGTGGACAGATCAATAATCATGATGTAACAACATCAACTACGACCAATTTATCCACTTCTAATAATAGTATCGATCCATCGATTATAGCTGATTTTCATCGAGTGAAAAAAGAAGATACATTAGCTGATCAATTATTTAAAAATCTTTATCAAAAACGAATGCCATTGAATAGTGTCATTCAACAAATGAAGAGTTTACGCATGTCTGACGATATTGCTCAAAAAGAGACTTATTATTTTATGATACGAAATCTATTCGACGAATATCCATATTTCCAACCGTGTTATCCAGCACCCGAATTGAAATTGACGGGAGAATTATTCGGTGGATTGATCGCTCATGAGATGTTGGAACCGATTCATCTCTATTGTTTATTCCGTTGTCTCTTGGAAGATTTGAAGAAATCGCCCGCATCTGAAATGTTCCAATTCTCCATTAATACCATTCTTCAATTCGTACAACGTCTCGACAAATTCCACGAGTTCTGTGTCGAATTGTGGAATCTGCCCACTTATCCACATTTCCCTCTTCCCATTCAAAAAGCCATCAAGTGCTCTCTCGAAGCCATCAATAATGGTGAAGTATTCGACGACAAAGTTTTCTTGAATAACGAACAACGACAAACGTTAGGAAAGGCCGACAGTATTTATGAACATCATGATGTTGTCACTGAATTCCTCGAGAATTCTAATCGTCATACGAAGCGAGACTTCTCTGAATTTATGAGTGATCCAAAATTTCCCGAATATCAACGAAATATCACGTTCATTTTGAATAATTTATCTGAAAATAATTTACAAGCGAAACGAGATGAATTATATCATTCACTTTGTAATCAAAAAGGTAATTCTTTTCTCGTTTGGTTCGTTGCTCAAATCATCGACGAGAGATTGAATCAAATGAATTATTTGAATTTGTTCGTTGATTTCGTTTTCCTTATCGATGATCGATACGTTTACGAAGAATTCCTCTATCAAACATATTATCGAATCAAATGTATTTTGAAGGAATTAGTGGGCGTTTATGAGAAGGATCGTGCACGAGAACACGAACTCAAATGTTATGGAACATGGCTCGGTCTTTTAACCATCGGTAATGATAAACAAATCCTCCAATCCGATTTAGATTTACAATCTCTTCTGTTGGAAGCACATGCGAAGAGTATGGATCAAGTGGCTGTAGTGTTTGTTTGTCGCATTTTACAAGCATGTGAATTCAGTACGATATTCGCTCCTCATGTGTCATGGACGAAATTCCTTCTTGGAATTATTAAAGAGATTCGTCTCACTTATACGAAAGATACGAACATCATATTCGAATATGATATTTTATTAAATAAATTAAAGATAAAAGATGAGGATGTAAAAATCAGAAATTACCTCGCTCGAACCGACATAGTCACCGTTCAATATTTCATTCCTGATACATCAAATTGGCGCGCCCAATATGAGGAGTCGGTGAAACAAGTAAATAAATTGAATCAAATTCACGAATATATTAAAAGTTGTCGAAAGAGACGAGCAGAACTTCGATTAAAAGAATTCTGTGATACAACTGATACTTCACAATTTCGTCATCAACAACAAGAACAACAAGAAACTGAACAAATTAGACGACATGAAGCACAATTGCAACTACAACAACAACAACAACAACATCTACAACGACAACATCAACAACAAGCACCACAAATGAATAATGTGAATCGTCCAACATTTGATGATATCGGATGGGTATTAGATGATGAAAATATTAATGATTTACCAGAAGATACGATGATTGTAAGAGAAATGAGAAATGCTTCAAATTTAATAATGGATGTGGGAAATCGAGCAGCGGAATTCGCATATCGAATCGTTTTCCTTATGGATTTCCAACAAGTTTTCGACATGAAATGTATCATCAGTTGTGCATCATATCTGGCGGCAACTTATGCTTCCGCTGAAACGTTATTGAAGATTCATGAGAAAGTTTATGATGATAAAAATCCGAATAATGTATCAGAAGAAATTAAGAATAAATTACCTCTACTCTGTCAGTTGTCACAGAAGGCTGCCATTTTTACTGCCATCAATGCCGTAGGAGATAAGATCAAACGCGAATCAACTAAACGACAACAACGACAATTGATGATGTGTGCAACATCAGCTGTCAAACCGGCCATCTCACAATTATCTCCCATTTTACAACGATTACCACTCATTTTTAATGAGCCAATTCAAGCGTATAGTGAGAATTTTAATGATAATGAAATGATTACGAAAATATTTAAAAATTTCGTCAAAACTTTACCTGGCTATCGTCCAACCACCACCATACCCGCTATCATCGAAGAGAAAATTAAAGACGTCATTATTAAAGTGGGACGTCCTCAGAATTTGACAGAATATTTGAAACAGAATGTGGAAGATATTGGAGAAACGATTAAACAGAATTCATTACTCAGTATGGAAATTTGTCCGACGGGTTTCTTACGCAGTCTCTTACAGGAACTTTTCGATTTTTTCAAAGCTAAATTTACATATGTCACATCGACATTACAAGCGACAGCGAATAAAGTTCCCGATACAAATCTCCTTCATCAGACATATGAAAGTATTCGACGTCGTTTATTGAATATGATTCTCGCTCTAAATAACATTCATGATTTGATGGCGGAAGAATTCTTCAATATGAATCTGGATGAACCGATTGAACGACAAATTACAGAGAAGATATTTCAGTCACAATTCTGTCGTTATGAATTGTCAATGATCTTCCAAATCAATTTAGCACTAACAAAAAATATGTCGATGTTCCTCGCCACTTTATCGACGATCGATAACGCGATGAAATATGTTTCGTCACTTCTTGAAAATCTAATTTTCACAAACATCATCGACGAACAGGAAGTACGTCGTGCCATCACACAAGATGTGTTCGATACCGATCATCGAATTGCTGTCAATACAGAAATTTATAAGAAATATGCTCTACCGACTCATATCGAAATTCTTAATTCATTTTCTCTCAAACATCATTTGTGTGTTTCGGCACATAAATTGTTATTGGAACGAGAAATGGTCCAATTCGACATGTATAATACGAAGTTGCTCCATTTGTTCAAGAGTGATCTTTTTGCAAGTACAACGTTTAGTTATGTTGTGGAAGTGTGTGCGTTCTGTTATCATATGGTCAACTGGGTAAATAAATGTAATCGATGGTTGGCGAATATTGCCATTCAGAATAATGATCCAAATCGAAATGACTTCGAAATGTTTCGCCCACCACAAAATAAGGAATTACTCCAAACGATCGTTGAGAAGTTAGACAAATCGAGGAAACATTGGGAGAATTTTGATGAAATGCAATTGACTGTCCTCCATCGTCTCCGTCACATACCTCAAATCAGTGAAGAGAATCAACCGAGCAATTTCTTCGAATCACCAAATTATAATGAGAACGTCAATTCAATGAGAACCGAACTCAATACCAACAACAACAACAATAATAATATGAACAATGATATGAATAACAATCATCTCAACAAGAACAATAATAATAATAATAATAATAATAATAATAATAATAATAATAATCGAAATATTAATAACAATAATAATAATAATAATAATGTGAATTGTCGAAGACAAAATGTTATGACGAAAAATTTCGTGAATAAAAGTGGCACTTATATTTTGTTGGAGATGAGAAACGACATAGAATTAATTCAATCTTTTCCATTAGTCAATGCGGCAATTATTGAACAGATGGGAAATGGAACTCGATATCGTCGTCTTCTTTCATTCGTGGCGTTAGCTTATCAGTGGAGGGTGTTATTGAATAAAGTCGATCAGAAATACAATGACGAATATATTGATATGAAGACGATGGTTCTCAACTTTTATGAGAAAGTGGTCGTTGTTAATTTCAATGTGGATGATGGAATGTTGGATGCTTTCCTTAGCTATCTTTTCGCTCTGACACTCGAACGATGTTACTCTCAAATTGACAATTATTGTGTGGATACGTTGGCGTCAATTAAATTGGTGAAGAAATATTGTTTGGCAGTGGTAGATCTGATTGGGATCTTGTATTCCATTATTTATCGGGAGTTGTCGTTTGAAATCCTTCCAAAACTTCTAGGAATTGTTGCGGGTTATTTGCGATTGAATGCTCATTCCTCATTGAACGGACGACAAGATCGAATTCATTTCATTACTTATCATCGAATCTCTTCCTTCATCTGTGATGAGATTTGCAAACGGAATTCAATGGAGAGAATTCATCATGATCTTTTTACATTCACTTACTTTTATCATGTCACTCAACCGAAGAATGTACCGAAATTCTCTTATAAATGGTTGTTGATGTTAAGTCATAAAATTTATGTTCTTCATTCGCTGAAACAACCAGAAAACGAAAATACAGAATTGGAGCGGGAGAAGATCCATTTTCTTTATGCCTCACTCTTCACTGAAGCTATTTCATTCATTGCACCATTCGTGTCCAATGCTGATCTTATTCCGTCCGTCACCACATATTATCGAGGAATAATGCAAATTATTTATCAAATTCTTTCCGATTTTCCCGATTTCCTTGTCGATTATTATATGCTCTTCTGCGAAGCCATTCCACTCAATTGTCCAAAAATGAGAAATATCATCCTCTCGGCATTACCGAAAAATATGAAAGCACCAGATCCCGTCGATTATCCGATTCCGATGGAGAAGGAACCAAACTGCAAATTTATCCCACGACTCAAAGTAAATCCGTCGAACAAATTAGCGGAACATCCTCAATTCTATGAAGTTTCTCTTTCATTAATTTTTCTAATATTAAATTTAATAATATATTTTAATTTTCAGTTTTTGAAACAATTTTTAGATTTACGTAACCTCACATTAATCTTCGATACAATAACGAAGTTGATGGTAGAAGATCAGGGAAACAATCTGTCTAATCGTGACAGTATCCTCCTCAGCGACGAACCAAACATTACCAACATCAGAAATAGTTTCATTGGCGGTATTGCCACAATGACCAAGTCTGCTTGGTTACTTGATTCAGCATCTACTAAATTTTGTTGTGATGGTGCACATTTGTTGCACACGGAAAATGTGCGAACACAAAATACTCCGTGCTCATTTCCATTCATCAATGCATTAGTATTATACATTGGAAATGATGCGGTTATTCGTTTGAAGAATAAGGGAGAAGATTTAAATGCTAGTTCCATCAAGAATTCGTGTGTCCGATCTCATCTAGATATATTTCAATATATGGCACTCTCATTCCGACCAGATTGTTTCCTCTTTTTTTTTTTTTAATTTTATTCATTCTTCTAAATCTTATATTTTTATACTTTTAGCACGATACTTATTCTTCCATGCAATTATCGATAATATTCGTTATCCGAACAGTCACACTCACTACTTCAAATTGATTATTCATCATCTCTTCCAGCAAGACGCGAATAATTCTTATCGTGAACAAATTTTCCGGTTTAATATTTTCATTCTCTGATTTTTATAATGTCTCTCTCTCCAAAATAGAGTTATGATGGATCGAGCATTGCCTCAACCGGCTCATCCGTGGGGATTCATTGCCACATATAAAGAATTCGATCGAATGAGTGAATTTAAGGCACTCGTTCCAAATGAGAAGGGGATATCTGATATTCTCACTTCGTTCAAACATCAATCAAATCTACCATGCGAATATGTCGAATTACCACCACCACATCATCAAAACTCTCAATTGCAGTCGTCGTCGTCCAGTACGTCTACAAACAGTCGTCATCCACCTCATCTCCAATCACATCAACATCAAAACAATTCCATATCCACTCTCAATAATCAATAGACGTATGAGAGAATAATAAAGAAAAGGGGAATTGAATTTTCCGATTGAAACGAAAAAAATTTAAAGCAAATATTCATTCTTACAAAGAACTGATTATTTTCATTATAGAACATCTATGACGATATGATTGGGAGAACTGATGGTGAGATGAGATTCTCCAACTCTTTACCGTATCTTTTCCGGATGGTACGACTTTATTAATCCTTTTAACTCATCTTTTTTCCATCCTCAAACGAGTTTTCCAGTGTTTCCTCTCATCTTCTTCCGCCATCCATTTCAATGGGCGTTATTGATAAACTATCTTATTTATGAATTTGTCAATCTCTTTTGTAAAAGGAAAACACGTAATTTTATCTAATTATATGTGTACTGAAACGACGAACACGTCACTTTTTCACATTGTCCATCGTCATTATTTTGAACATAAATTTTTTATCCTCGTTACGCCGATCGTCTTCAAAATCGCCTAAATTACAACATTCGCCCATTTTATCTTTCATTTCTAATATACACAATAATGATAGAAGAATTTGCTGAGAATCATCCAATCGAAATGTGTAATCTGATAAGAAATATTATGACAAAAAGAATTTTAATCTTATCCTCAAGGAGAAATCACTTTATTTATAATAAATCTTTAAAAAATAAATTATATCTAATATCTTATGCTATGTCTTAATAACAAATCCGTCTACCATCAATAACCGATAGAAAGTTCAAGAATTATGATTTCCAATCATTATTTCCAATAACAATTATTAGCACTATATTTTTACTGTTATTATTATAACAACTGATAGCTTAAGCTATCATTTATGCTTGGTTATTATGCTTGAATGATATCTCTCGCTGTCGGAAATCATATTGACCTCTCCGTTTCTCTTCCCGGAATTCTCGCAATGTGAGAAATTGAGCACTCCTCTACGTTGTTTTTGTTCATATTATAATTTATCGTATCCATCATCTCTCTCTGATGCCAGGGGTATGCTGCACAACTTCAAGTTGGATGAGTACATACCGGGTGCTCATGAGTCAACGATAAGATCAGATGGTTTCGTCGCTTACGAATTAGACGGTGGTAGGATGTATATCAATTTAGAAGGGAGAGAACATGTTTTTCGCAGATAAGACATTCGATGTCATATTCACGAACGATACATGAATCTACCACGCATCAATAATTGTTCGAAAGGACATAATAATACCATAAAAATCTTTGTGAAAAGTGGTAATTTGACAATGAACCTGTTCGAAGGGAAATTGACGCCGCTCATGAAGAAGGACGGAGTAGAGTATGAGCCGTGGGAAAAAATGAAAGAATTCGTGGAAAACGCAAGGGCATCTTAAAGGATGAGAAATTGAAAAGTACGCTGAACAATTTTAATTCAGCGTACATCGTCCAATATCTCGAGGACATCCACAAAATTTATCAATTTAAATAATATATTTAAGGTCTTTAACTTCAACGTCATATGCAGTCTTCAATTACCCCAATCAATAATTGACCTAAAATATGATTTTCGATTTTCCTATTTTGGGTGCGAAAACTATGAAAAATATTGAACAATTTAATATTTGGAAGTAAATTTAGGAAAACTGTTTTTAAAGCGTCAAGTTAAGTCAATAATTTATTTGAGATTTTAAAGGAAAAGTTTATTTTTATTATACGTGCTCTACATAAGTGTTACATAATATGACGTAAGTATAGTAGAAGAATAAGTAGAGTGTTTAAATGAAATATCTTATTAAAATTGGATTTTTGTTAAAATTTTCTCAGTTTAAGATTGATGAATATCAAGTTTGATATCATGAGAAAGTTTATTAGTAGAGACTATTAAGAATCTAGAAAATATATTATTGGACAAAACAATAAAATAATGGCGCTTGATGAAAGATCATTCCTTCATGTTTCCATAAACCACAACCTTTATCGAATCCTGTAATAACCATTAAGAATAATCTTCCATTAATTATACTAATGTTAAGGAATCTATTATAATTAAGAATTTCCTTCTTTTCTTAAAAGTTTCCAAAAAAGGAAACATGGAACTAAAAATAATATAATAAATTAAATTTTTTTTTTTTTTTATTATAGATGTAAATTCCTATAGGGTAATTGATAATTAAATACTAAAAAATCACGGCATTGGTCGTTGGAAATTAGTTCACGTCATCTTGGAATATGCTTTTTAAGATTGACTGGACCCAAGTACTCGAAGGAAAATTGATCTATCAGTTCTCCTGCATTAAATAACGTAGTAGGCTTCGGAAGAGTGTAATATGTACAAAAGAACGATAAAGGCGACGTAAGTGATAGCAGGTCGTTGAAAGATAGAGTAGGAAATTCGGAAGTTTCCATCTTCTCTAGTAGAGAGAGATACCGCTTAGCCAACAAAATTGGAAATGGAGCAAGATCGACAATGGGTAACATGAATGCTCTTGCGTTTACATGAAAGGAGCGTTTACATTCTAACAAACTTCGAATACATCGATTATATGCTCGATCCAGAGTGTACATTGATTTCATAGAGAACGAAACAGCTGCCTGTAATCCATGGAAATCGCGCAGAAAGTAAGAAATAATTTCAATTTTAGAGAGATAGGAAAATATTTACAACGATGGTTAATAGAATGGAAAGCTCTAATGAACTTGCATCTAATACGATCGACGGTTGCAGAACTCTTTTTCCTACACTCTAAATAACAGCCAAGAAATTTGCTCCCATTACATTTATATTCATTCAAAAGCGTATCTCTTTCATTAATATTATTATTTTATTAATTAAATTCCCGTGGGGATAAATTAGAAAACAGTTGATAGACATTCCGGTCATCCTCAGCATCGATGTAATAACGAAGTTGATCGAGTGACTCGCGATCGATTGTTATGGTAGAACTTGGATTATAAGAGAATATGAAAACTTTAAAATCATGTAACGATATATCTCGAGAAAGACCATAATATCTGACGCCATACCGTCAGATAAAATAATATTAATTAAGATTATCAGATTAATATGTAAAAATAGAATGTGCATGGAAAAAATAATTAACGGAAGGATGAGTGGTAAAAAGGTGGAAATCGGTAACTTTATCTATAAGAGAAAGAATACGACGACACATGAGAATAGAAAGTGGTAGGAGATTCACAGTGGCGAAGAGAAGAGAACGGTTACATCTGTGAAAGCAGTAAATTAGCCATCGATAATTGTAAGAAAGAAGTTGGATGAAGATTCTTAGAAATCAGAGTGCACAGTCCACCAGACGGCCGACCGGATCCGTTATCAGAGTTCGGAGGGGCAGCTGAAGTGCTGAAACACCGATGATCGTTCAATTCCAGCCATCTGGGTTTCGAATCCACGAGCCAAGTCTCTTGGCAGAAAATGATGTCATAACACGAAAAGAAAGGAATAGAAGAACGGAGATTGGTAGAACCATGCGTGTTGAAAGAGAGGAAGGTAATAACTCGATGACTAACAATGTCGTCGACGTTAGAAGATCCTCGAGTGTCGGAAGAAGAATAATGTCAAAAAGAAGTAGTGGGGTCAGAAATTAAGGTTGAAGATGAGGTTGCTGAAACTGAAGAAAGAGGAGCAACTTGTTCAGTTATGGCGGTCGGCTGTTAGGTGTATTCGATGCAGCGTTCACGCAAAAAATCGTTAGTGGAAGATGAGAAGAAAAACGGTCGCACAAATGTATTTTGTGGCCAAATATTGGGATCGAGAAAGTTATTCAGATTGTCTTCGACAAATCGGATAATGAATGAACGAGGTGTGGTCGGTGATTCGTCACGATTCTTACTCTTCATCCGCCAAAGATTCAGACTCTAGATTAGAGTCACGTAACAATTGACCGACGTCGGATGAAGTGGTCGACGGATGGAAGTTCGTTACCAACACTGAACGGAGAGTAGGCTTGCGCGGACGAGGTTGCGCACCGAGAGCGACACAGTCGGTTCTGGTCCCTGGTCGGACGGAAACCTTGCTCTTCTTTTTTTTTAGCCGGTTTCGTGTTGGACGCTACGTTCTCAGATGCTGCTCTCTGAGGTTTCCATTTTTTGATTATCTGGTGTGGAATGCCATCCACATTGGCAGAAATTATCGATTCACAATCGAGAATGTCGCGATATGAGGGTGACAATCGTTCTACAGAATTCGCACTCCCACTTTGGGTCTGTCGCACGTTGAGAATGTTGAGATTATCGATGATCGTTTTCTGATTCGCGATAACTGTTTTTAAGGAGGTGGCAATCTCAGTAAGAATTGCGTGCGAGTTATCGGAAGAGAAATTGTTGGGAGAGATAGCTGAAAAAGTATCCTGAAGTAGCGTCAATATTTGTTCGTTGGAGACGCGTTTAAGATTAATTAGATCAATAATCTCGTGTATGATCTTCCCAAACAACCAAGGTGCCAAAATTGAACCTTGCCTTACACCTTTGTTAATACAGAAGTCACTTCTGACATCTTCGTTCACTTTCACTTGTCCACATGAATCCTTAGAGAGACGTTCAATGAAACGAATATAATTCTCATGAACACCACTCTGTCTAACAGTATCTGTAAGTATCGCAATACCACAATTAATATCTACCGAATCGAACGCTTTCGAGCCATCCAGAAAACATATTATAAATTTCGATTTCACATTCTTGCAAACTGTAATGAAATAACGTAAGAGAAGAACAATCGGCAGAGTGCCTCTAGCGGTAAATCGATATGCAAATTGACACTTACCAGAAAATTGCACATTTTCTAGTCGTTGTTTAATGATAGCTTCGATTAACTTTTCGACTAGAAATAGATATTGGACGGTATGAATTCACGTCGCGAGGATCATTATTGTCAGTTTTAGCAATTGGAATAATAAGAAACTTCCTTAATGCCGAATATCTTCTAAGTTCACTCTCGAATCGACTCCGTAAACCATAATTGAGCGGAATTCCTTCTTGTTCGATCTTTCCATCCCTTTCAGTACTGAGTTCTTTTTCGTTCCCTCGACTGAACATCTCTGCTTGTTCTTTCTTTCTCTAAGAATTTTTTTCTCCACAAATTTGTTCTTAGGTTCCTGATTCTTCTCTCCTCACGAATATACTTCAAAATTTTTCGAAATCTTTTT
>JALJEE010001718.1:0-14765 GCA_023231475.1 Seison nebaliae | reverse complement strand
CAGCTGTTCGACACGACGTCATATTGTGTGAGACACGCAATTCCAAAAAGAAGAATTTCTTTTTTATAACAAAATAAAACAATTTTATTACTCGGTGAATAAATTGCATATACATCTTTTATTTTCATATCTATTTATTTCGAAAATAAAAATGGAAATCTCTTAAATAATTTCAAAATCATTTTTTAATTCATCACAATTTTGAGATTATTGAGATATATAGGATTATAGTTTTTTAATGATACTTATCATAAGCCTCTGTGATTTAGAATGTTATAAATTTTGGAAAAAATATTATAAAATGTACATAGAAAATTTAATTGGTGTGGGGGGGAATATGGATTACAATAGAAGTTTATTATATCGATTTAAGTGTGTCTAAACCGGCGAAAAATGAAAGAATCTGTCTCAAATCCATTTTCTGATCAATTTTCATATAATTGAAGATGGTTTCGGGCGACTTCCTCTTAATAATTACAATTTGTTCCAACATAATTCCATCGATTTGCATTTTCCCAAAAATCTTCGCCAACACAGCACAATTCGGAAGTGAAGCAGTCCATTTTTGAACTTCATTCGCATTCCATTTCCGACATTCGATTTTCGTGTTTCCTTCCGTCACATCGTCTTTATGGTCGTCTTTAGTGGCAAGTTCGTCTTGGGCTGGTGACGGGTTCGGTTTGACGTCATTTGAAGGCAGAGGTATTTTTACTCCCAATTTCGCCACAATGACTGATAAATAATTTATATGATGATTTGAAAAAAAATTAAAATTTTTAAATTTAAAAAAGATAAACTATTGGCGGCTTTAGCATGAGTATCGATCTGTTTCATTAGCCGTTTTACCATCAATCCTTCCGCATATTTACCGGATGCGTCCACATAAATTTTCGATCCTAATAAAAATCCCAGCCAACCATCCGCTTTATATTTGGCTTGCATTAGTAATGGAATGATCGGTTTGTGACATTCACGTGCATATTCCGCCTCTATAATCAGAAAAAATTGTTTAAAAAGTAAATTGTTTTTTTTTCTCATTTGAATGGAAAACCTGCACGACAATTATCGGAACATTTATAGGCTTCAGTGAAACACATGAGAAATATAGAACAATTCTCCACAGCTTCCGCCATCGCTTGAATGGAATTATCTGTCATATTATCGATATCCATCCAAGTTTTTATTCCTTCATTCTATTAATTCAAATTGAAATTTATATAAAATATTCGGAAAGAAATAAACATTTAAAATGAATTTTATCCTTTTCACTTTCTCACGACTCTTCCCATTATACGATAACATGATATGTCCTACCGAAATCTCCTCTAAAAATTATTAATAATATAATTAATAAAAGAAAAAAATTAAAAACCGCTGGTAGTCGAATCATCACTACTATTGAAACCACTATCCATATCTGGTTTCTTTCTTTTCTTCTTTCGCTTATTTTTAAATTCTACTTCCTGTTCTTCAATCGCTTCAACATCGTCCATTTGCCAAAAGATTCCGTCAATCATCTTCTTCAATTCCGGATCGCATTTTGTATTTCTCTTCACATTCTTCAGAATTGCCATTAAAGCTTTATTATTACGAATTATGTCGGCCGCCGCCTCGTTATATGTCAGTCTCCACAATGTTTTCGTCGCAGTCAATTGTTCGTTAAAATCCCCGAAATTCTGTACCATATTCGTCAACGAATTGATGATACTCTCATTTTGAGCAACCTAAAAAATCATGAAAATTTTTTCATATTTTCAAATTTTAACGATTAGTTTATTCTCGTCATAAATTGATATTCCGTGAAGGGAATCGGCTAATTCTTCAGCTGATAATGTACCACCTAAACGGTCGTCAGCTAATCGTTTCGGATTATTCACAGCAATATGTAACAGACATCCCATATGATTTATAGTTTCGGAACAATTCATCAATTTCTCCTTTTCCCATTCGTCGATGATGTAGGCGAGAATCATATAGACCAATGTCCGAAACACATCGATACCTTCCTCGTTGTTCGTGTAAACTAACAATTCCTAAATATATTCGTTGAATCGAATACATAATGAGAATATTGGAACTTCTACCGCATCAGCGATCTGAAACTTCTCTTTCAATTCGATCAACTTCGCCAAATTGTGGAGGATACCCAAAAAAATTCGAATAATCGGAATTTGTTGCTATGGTAGTCAGAATTGAATGAGACATGAGAGAATTAAATTAAATTTTAAAATAAAAGATTAAAATTAACATCATTCGGATCGATTTTCTTCATCGCCGCTTTCTCAATCATCATCGACTCCGATAAATTGTCCACCAATAATTGAACGTAATCCAACTCGCCCAATTTCTAAAGAATAGAAATTTTCAAAAACTAAATGAAAATGAAACCGCCGAAATATCATCGGAAGCGTTAGATGCGTGCAAGGTCAATGTGTAGAATCTCCAGAAAAATGCGAAATGTTTTTTATTACTATTCGTAAAGAAATCGGCGTCATATACTCGACTATGAGCTATGACAAACTGGTGTAATTTGTCTAATTTGTTTGTTTGGAATGAGAAATTTATTTGAAATTTTGGAAAAAAAATTAACCAAAAATTTCATAATCCAACAAACAATTGGCGAATAGTCGTTGATTCTTCCGGTCACATTTCAAGAGAGACGAAGAATATTTATGTAGTAATGATGTCAATTCGTCAGTGATGAGATCCGTATCTCCCGTATCTTCAATTGTCTCACATTCCTTTGCAATTTCCTGACATAACAAATTCGCCTAATAAATTCAACAAATCATTCAGGAATTAATGAGATAAGAAAGAGGATTAAACAGTCGCATTATTAATCGCTGTCTTCACATTCAATTGATCGATGGCCGGTGCTATTAAGTTGGAGATGGCAGCTTCCAATTCTTCCTGGTGCTGTTCACTCAACATCGGATCTTCATGTAAAGTTTTTATTTTGGATGTAGTGGGAGTGGTTGATGGCGTTTTGATGAGTGTTCGATTTGATGATGAATTGAATTTCGGCGTGGAATTCGATAATCGAGTATTGGACAGATTCGTATTGACTGCGACACGATCCTTCGAAAAGTTGCTTGCCGCCGACGATTTGGAACCTGTCAAAAGAAAGGACATTAACTTCTCTCCAACACTCTCGTCTCAAGAAGATTAATTACTTTGTTTAAGTTTACTATCATTCTTTAGGATGGGCAAGTCATCGCATTTGATGATTCGCTCGTTGCCATGGAAACGGCGCTGGGAATTTGGTTGGCTATTATTGTTTTTCGTCATTGTCCAAACAATTAAGAGCGACTTAAATAAAAATAGTTTTCTCAAATTTTTTTTATAAAACTTCCTCGAGAAAAGAGCGGCACTTAGTTTTACGCAACTTTTTCCGTTTAATCTTTACATGGAGATAGAGATAGAGATGGAGATGGAGAGAGAGAGAGAGAGAGATTATAAAGCAGAATTATTGATTTTTTAAATAATTTTTTTCTATAACTCAATTCTCTTTATCCCGTCACTTTCAAGGTTCGATTTACATAAAATTAAATTAAATTATAACTAACTGTCGATTGGAGAAATGTGTCAAGGATATCTGTTTCCAATTATCGAGTTTTCAAATTGAATTTATAAATATGATGGAAATGAAAATTATCTTTCCTCCTGTCTCACAGATACTTGAACATCGGTAATTTATCAAAAAAAATAGAAATAACCGTTGTCATGACAACGTCCTTAACTTCCGTCCCATCAATTGTCATGGAATATAATCATAAAAATTAAATGACTTTCCATCAGCTCGTGCGAACGAACATGTTAGTGATGGGAAACAAGTTACATGAAAGAAAAATTTATTACATATTAAATTTATGAAAGATTGATGAAAGAATAAAGAGAAATTAAGGTAACGAAAAAATCAATTATCGCCGAAAATATTTTCTTTTTTATAATTGGGAAAAATCGGGTCATCTTCCGCCAATTGTTCATCGAACAAAACCGAATCTTTCAAAACCATCAAAGTTCCGTCGTCTAACGAATTGCGATAAAAATGTACGACGTCAACTTCATTAATTTTGATAGCGATCGTATCATCATCATTGCCACCGTCCTGCTGATCCGACGCTGCGCTCTTTTTCCTCCCCAATAATTTCAAATGGTTTGGAGTTTTTAAATTTGGATCGGCCTTGAATTTTTCCAGTTCGAATTTGGTCGATAAAATTTTGTGATTGAGATCGCCCGAAATTGACGCCATTCGTTTGAGTTTCCTTAAAAGACTGTTAATCATCGCCCAAATACCTTCACGCGTATCGGTCGGTATCATATCTTTCCCGTCAATCATCCAACCAGCTTCGTTCCTACCGAGATGATAATGGGAACGGTATTTCATCGTTCGCATCCATTTGTCCTTAGTGAAGGATTTCTTAAAGAGATTAATTCCCGCTTCAACGCCCACGGTGGCGAAAAGTGTGGCCGTATTACGATAACAATTGTTAAGTTTGTAAACTAATTTATTGGTGAGAGACAATTTCCGAAAGTCTTCCGGAAAAATGATTTCCTGATCAGTGCTAATCGTTCCGGTGCAACAAATGCCGCTGTGTATTCGTTCGGTGGAGTATCTGGTGTTCATCGTATAGGATATGGCATCAATAACGACGAGAACGCCAAATCGAAGTTCGTTCCTGAATATAGGAAGAAAGTGAGTGAAGAGAAATGGAAAAATTGAACTGTTGTAATTCGAAAATATTTGAAAAGTTTGAAGTGATATTTTGAGGATATCTCTCGTCACCCACCATCCAAATAATATAAGTGTCATGTTCCGTATTACTCAATAATTTATCGAGACTAATTGGGGACTTTAGAGAAATTACCGAGAATCGACTACAAATGATAACTTTCTTAGAAAGACGAAATTACTAAAGAAGAGGGTCATAAATAAGAAGTGGATGTTGTCGGCCGTATAATAATGGAAAGTCTGCCATTTGTGTCTACCTACAAATCGATTCGCCCAAAACGAACTAAACAAATTATATTTCTCGTCAATTTTAGGTTAACTTTGGATTGAGGAAATTGTCGAAACGAAAATAATTAAAAAACGGTTCGGAGATCACTCCCCTACCGAGCCATTGAGTGAACGTGTCGACGTAAGTTCTATTGGAACTGATTGAGCCAATGGAGCCTCGATCACCATATTCGCTAACGAATTTCTTATGTTTCTCGAACAGGTCCGTCGTGGGCAGTAGTGGAATAAGATAAACATAATCGATACGAAACAGATTTCGATGGATTCGTTTGCTCGCTACGAGAATACTTTCGAAATAACATTGATTGACGATATTCAACGAGAGGACAGGTAATTTGGGACGAACTCTCCGTCGAAAATTTGGCGTAAGTGCATCGAGAATTTTTTCGGCTAATTTACAACCTCGTTCAAGCGAAGGAACTCCTAAACAAATGTGAATAAATAATTGACCGCGTGTAGTCTTATCGATGGAATTGAAGAAAGGCATTTTACTTCTTATACGAGTGTGCACTTTCTCCACATAAAACAGTTCTAGTAAACGGACGGCCGTAGCATAACCGATGGTGGTGTCGGCGTTAGTAATGAAAACATAACGAGCTTCCGATTTCAGAGGAATTGGTCCATCCTCCAAATTAACGAATCTCCAATACTTCTCAATATCCTCATCCATTCATGAAAAATGGTTTTTCTTTAAAATAATTCCAGAAAAGAAACGAACAGAAACGGAAGGAAATGAAACAGGAAATTTTATTCCTTTTTCAGTTTAAATTTTAATTCGTCTTCTCACATCTCTTAAATCTCATTCGTTACCGAATGATTTTTTTGGGAATGGATCCGTCAAATAATGCCAATTTAATGGAACGGTGATGGTGAGAATTCTGATTTCTTTCAAGTTGACGGGAACAATTCATTCGTATTAAAATGACGAATAAATCGATTTTAAAAATCTCACGAATTGAATTATAAGCTTAATTCAAAATTTTTTAAGAAACGGCATTATTCGAATTTTATACGTCGATTATTGTTTGATTATTCGTCAGAATGAAATTAGTCAGGTTTTCTTTTTTATTTTAATAAAATGTTCTTTGATATTTAATTTTAAATCATTTGCAGATTCTTAATGAAATTAAGTCGCACGACTGTCACGATTGAATTGAAGAATGGTGCCAGTGTCACTGGTACGATAAGTGGCGTTGACATGAGTATGAATACTCATTTGAAAACGGTGAAATTCACATCGAAGAATAAGGAGCCGATGCAAATGGATTTTTTATCGATTCGTGGAAATAACATTCGTTATTTCATCCTACCAGAAGCGTTACCGTTAGACACGTTACTCATAGACGATACGCCAAAAGCGAAGAAAAAGAAAAATGACAGAAATGCATCGAATAATCGATCGTTATCGAAATCTCGAATGGGTCGACGATTGAGAGGACGTCGATAAAAAAAAATAGAAGAATTTTAATATGATTTTATAAATAAATTTCTTTTTGTTCCCTCTTCATCAATCTTTCTTTTCCATACTCTTCAAAAAACCTTTCGCATCCGAGTACATGTTTTTCACACCACCACCTGCTACAAAATATGTGAGAAAGAAATTATTGGACATTTTCAAATTTAAACGAACCCGACTCATTGTTGGACATGTAGCAACGAAACTTTTCAAATAATTCGGTGGGATTGTAAATTCGGGGAATTTCATAAGTTTGCGCACAATACAGACCACCGTAAACACCGACGGTTAATATGGCCAACGATTTCAGTGTACCCATTTTTTGCAGGAAGGAGAAATGATAATTGAACTAGCCGAAAATTTGAATGTTGAAAAGAATAAGAAAATTGTGAATAAAATCAAAATAACTTTCCACTTTCACCTCACCATTCAAATCTTTTAACCATTTCTACTTATCATTTTTATTATCGTTTTAGCGTATCATTTTTTCTCCACAATAAACACAAGAATTTTCGAAGAAAAATAATTTATTAACTCAATGCTAGTTTGAATGATAAATAAAATAAATAAATATAATTGGAAATTAAAATCAGTTAAAATTTCATCGAATGATGTTCAACAATATCGGTGTCTTGTTTCAAGTTTTGGAATCTTGCTAATATCTCCGAATTAACCGTCGGCTCAAACGGAATATCATCCTCGTGAACTGAATGAACTTTCTCTCTAGCAGTACAATAAAATTCTTCAACTGAAAATGCAAATAAGTTTGATGGAAGAAAATCGAATTGTTAAGTAACTTTGACTTGCTCCACAAATTTCTTGGGAATTGACATAGAACGATTGATTACCCGTACCATCGAAACTGCCACTGATGATGGGAATGCATGACACTTCCATATCCTCATCTTCATCTTCGTCCTTCGATAATCGAGGCGTTTCTGTCGGTTGCTTACTCTTTGGTGTGCTACATGCAGGAAAGAACTCAATTTTTTCTGATGAGGTTCTCTCCGCTACCGTAGTCGTTAAATTGTTCACACTATGTGCCCCTATTTCCTTGTGGAATTTTTGAAAATCATGAGCTATGGAATTTTCGTAATTTAACATTCTTCAATTCTTTCTGCACTTTTTTCTTCTTTTATTAATAGAATAAATAGCTGGAGATGAGAACGCAGTGATTTATATTTATCTTCTTAAGTTGACGTCATTTTTGACACGAGTAACTAAGGAAGACCGGAAATGTCATTGTAATTCCACTTTATTCGTCGCTTAGAGTGAAGAGGAATTCCAAAATTTTAGCTTTGATAATTCATCCTAACACATCTTATTACACGAAAGTTAATTTGTGTTTTTTTATTTATTTATTAATTGACTTTGAAATTTTACTCGAAAGTTTTTTAGGATGTTTTTTTTTATTTTTTTGAAACATATTTTCTTTGAAAAAAAAAGAAGGTTCACAATGTTAAAACTAAATAATGTTTTTTTCTCCCAATGGATTTAAATCGATTACTCTTTCGAAAGACATTCGTTCAAGTTCGATTGTCATATAATCTGTTGAAAGAAAATTGAATATGAATAATGAATTAAAATTAACATCGATGCAATAATAATTCCGCTGCTGCTCGGCCTATAGCCGGTGCATGTTGGATACCATGTCCGGAAGAACCGTTAACGAACATCATTTGTGGTATAACGGGATGAGTTCCGATGATAAGATTTTCATCAAAATAATTGTAATCATACATTCCCGCCCAAGCATTCGTCAACTAAGAAAATAATTAAGAAATTATAAAAATTTGGCTTTATGAAAATAAAATTTGTGTTTGACACAAATTTAAATGTAGCATATCCTCTGCATTTTGAGAAGAGACAATAGAAGCTTATAGTTTTAGTGAAAAAAATTTGAAAAAAAATTTTTTTAAAAGAAGAAAAAACAAACTTTGCATTCTTCTAATGAAGGTATGCGAGTGGCTAATCGAGGCCAGACTTCTTGAAGGAAGAAATCGTAATCGACATCATAATTTTTCGCATTTGGTTCCCCTTGCTATCAAATGGTGATAATGATAAGTAGAAGATGTTAAAAATAAACTTCTTTCGTTGGCGACATTCCACAAATATAATTTCCAGAGAGACCTTCTCGACGGATATAGAATCCTGTATGATCGATGAGCATCGGCATATTTAACGGAAGTGGCTTTCTTGTATGAATGCAAAAGACGTAACGTTTCGTCGGAATGACAGGTAAGGGAGTGGAGAGTAATGTACGTTGTGTTTGATTGTAAAATCCGAAATCTCCCGATGTTCCGTCATAAGCGCTGATACGGATACCGGGTCGTGATCGTGGTCGAATGAGACCGGCCTCTAACGCCGGAAGATATTTAGGATGAGTGATTGTAAGACGAGTATCAAATCCATCAGTAAGTAGAGAATAGACATCATCTAATGGTTCGATTTGAGAGAGTTTTTCAGGATTCTCTTCGCACAATGTCATGGCGACTTCATCGACCGGTAAAAGCCAAGGATATCGTTCTACGATCGATTCCATATCATTCAAATCCAAATCGAGTTGTTCGACACATTCCTTCTCGATGAGCCATTGTCGTTGTTCACTTTGCGGATTGATTTGAGAAGCATTTTTTTTATGATATTCAGACGGTTCCAATTGGAAAGAAATTTCAAATTTTTGAAGTTCTACTTCGTTCACTTTCGGGTCTTCATATTCGACCACTTTTGAAAATTGTTCGATTAATTCATTTTTTGCGTTGATGTTGTAAGAATCTGTTTTGAGATCCTCCTTCAATTTCGTTGGTAATTCATTTTGCATCTGATATGGGAAATGTTTCCAATTAGCACGATTAATTTTTGATTTGGTCGGTTGACGTCTCGGTAATAATTTTCCTCCATCATTCAAATGTTTCTCCATTTTCTCCGCTATATCTTTCCAAGAAATGTTGGAGAGTAATGCGCCGACAGTATGAGGACTATGTAAAATCACTTTCTCACCACATTCTTTCGTCATAACTCCTCGATTAACAATTCCTAGTGATGGTCCAATCGAGTCTTTCTCTCCTTCTATTACCGATGTCCTCGATGGCCAATGACAACCAATTCCTGCCATTTGGGCTATTCGACCGGCATTCGAACCAGCCGCATTTACCACCATACCGAAATGAAGAGGTCGTACTTGATTATCGTCACATCGGACGAGTGCTTGATTAAGTGATGCTCCTTCATTTGAATAAGTGGCTGAATGGATCATTCGCATTTCGAAATCGATCACTTCACCTTTCACGAAAATAATGCCCATTTGGAGACATTTCTTCTTCAAACTCGTAATTAACGACCACGGATCGAACCAACCCTCATTCGCCAATCCGAGACAACCGACTTCAATACCGTCGAAATTCATATACGGAAATTTCTCTCTCAATTGTCGTCCATTCAACAATTGAACGGAAGCATTTTCTCTTCTATAATAAAAATTTGAAAAATTTTTAAATTAAATTTTAAAAATCAACATTTGTAATCGGTAATTATTTAATAAAGTTTCAGCTCCTTCTGTCGTCGCCAATGTTAGATATCCATGTTCCTGGAAATTGACGTCAGGACGATCAGTAAAATCTGTTGATTAATTGAAAAATGAAATTTGTGGAATGAATTGAATGAAATAAACCGACTGCTAAATGTTCATGTACATTCCTCAGGAAATCTACCGAATATAACGACATTCGAATATTCTCTTCGAGAGAGAATTGTGTCCGAATTCCTCCACACGACAACGCCGAACTATTTTTCACGTACATCGGGTCTTGTTCGATTACGACCACTTTCTCCGAATTCCCAAATTGTTTAGCCAAATGATAGGCGGTGGAGAGACCGATAGCACCACCACCCACAATCAGATAATCCGTCACGTACGGAAAATCGGCTTTGTGACTTCCGATCTCTTTGAATCCCTAGATTGGTTGAAGAGAATATGTCAGAAAGAAAGAGTTGAAAGGCACTCAACGAATTCAGGAAAAAGATAATGCTACAAAATTCTCCTTTTGCACATTTTTACCTTTTTGACAACGGGACCGAAGTCCTTCAACTCATTTTCATTAGCGCCCGTTCGTCGTGGTAACGACTGAATCGATTTCAAATACGACTCCATTTCTTCCACATGTCTCAAATGTTGTCCATTCAATTCTTTCAATTGTTTCTCATTATCTGAAACGGTTTTGAAAATAAAAAAGAAATTATCAAACGGAATTTCTCTCATTGAAACCTGTTTTGTGAGTAATGAGACGATCGGAATAATTATGGAACAATCTAGCAGGAGCTTTTATCCTCCTAACGAGGAGACGACTCATCAGCATTATGCAATGTCAAGAGCTTCGTATTTCACTTTGACTGAGTGTGAATGAAGAGGGAAAATTAAAAATTGAAAAAATAATTGAAAGTTTATTGAACAAATCAATTCTCTTTTTAGCTAGGAAACTATTTGAGGAAAACTAAAAGAAATTTTGGGGCGAGGTTAGAAGAGACACAATATTTTTTACTTTCACTTTCAATAAAACTTACTCCCTTTTCCATTAGGCTAATTCAAAATTAAAATGTCCAATGACGAAAACAAAATTTAAATTATTTGAAAAAGTCGTTGTGATGGGAGAGTATCCGTTTCTGTTTATCGTTCAATTTCACCAGTCGAGACAATCGTATTTGCTGTTGAGAATGAGTTTTACTCAACATTGAACAATGTGCTGCGAAAATTTTCGAATTCTTCAAATCCATTTGATTTCTCATCCGTAATTGTCTTTCCATCATCAATTTCTCCCGATCATTCTTCATGGTCATCAACTCTCTTTCCGTCCGTCTCTCCATCTCATCATTCACATCCAGCGAATCGGTCAATCGATCTCGATTGATACGAAGTAAACTCTCTTTCTTCACCAGTTCATTCCTCCCACAAATTGTTCGATGACTTTTCTTCATTCTCTCCACCAGTTCACGTTTGGAACGGATCGATTCCTTCCTCCGATTAATTTCATGATTTCTCGAAACCGTTTCGAACACGAATAATGTCGATAATTCTGATTTTGGTTTTTTCGATTTTTCTCTTCTCCTCCTCCCCATCTCCACCAACTCCTTCAATTCCTTCTCTCGCTCAATCTTTTTCAAATTCGCCAAAGTTCCACACAACAATTTCTCTTCGTGACGAATTTTTATCAATCTTTTTTTTCCATTCTCAATATCATTCCGTTTCAACATCGATCGACAATCCCCGTCACTGTAAACCATTGAGGAGATGCGAAGAACGTTCGATCCATTGCTCGCCGTTTTCGGACTCTTTATCTCTTTCTCATTGAGACCGATCGATTTTCTGATAATTTCATTCAATAAATTTATCGAACGATCATCTCGTTCATACGTCATCGATGGATTCGATAACATTGGACTATTGGGGAGATTGATGATTTTGTTGAAGTAATTCTTCATGTGCAAATAACGACGGATATATCGTTGGATGATAATGACGGGATTGAGATGTGCTTCCATCTTATGATATTTGGTGATGATATTGAAAATTTCATTTAATTCCTCATTAATCGTATTAACATGATAATTAGTTGGAAGAGTATGAGACAACTCATCAAAGAAATTAGTTCGCTTCTCATACTCGACATGTTTCTCTGAGAATTTGATGATTTGATTGTTGAGAATCTGAAACGTTTTTTCTAAATTTTTAGAAAAATAAAAAATTGATTAATGACCTGCAAATGTGGAATTAATTCGATTAAGTCATTCCGATCGATCTCATCCGGTATGAGAGTAAATTGAACGATGTTAGCGAATGTAGCAGATAAACCGACTATATCATCACGACGGTTTAATGGATTGTTGTTTAAATATAAAATTATTAAATTTTGGAATGTTCTCCAGAATTCTTCATTGGGTAACGATTCCAATAAATTGGAACTGATATCCAATTTAATCAATTTCTCACAATTCTTTATTCCATCAATCTCTCTGAGATGGTTTGAGGAAATGTTGAGGATGACGAGATTACGGAAATCGCCGATCATTCCCAAACAACATAACTTCTCATCATTCAGCGATACGTATGTGGTGGAGGAGATATCGAAATCTCTTTCATGATTTGTGATGCGACGAAAAAATTTCTCATTGGGAGTAACCGAGAAAGATTGGCAACTCTCCACCGACATTAATCTAATTTGTTTAATTAACTTCAAAAATTCTCGTTGTCATGCCAACAAAGAAATTATTAGAAGATATTAAAAAAAATTAGAAAATATTAAAAAGAAATTAGAATTTATTATTAAGTATTAAAATAAAATGATTTGAAATTGAATAATGAGAAATGATGAGAATGATTTTATTCATCAAGCAAATATTAAATGGTTTCTTAAAATTTATTTGAATTTCGGAATGAAGAATGAAATCCACGAGCCGATAAGGAGAAATGTAGAGTATGTGGACACACTTCGAACATCCAGTCCTTTCGACGGTCGAAATAGACTGTAATGATATAAAGGAAAACAAAAGCCTAGAATGCTGGACGAGAAAAAACCGGCCGTAATCAACGGATATTGACTCTGTTGATAATTGCACAGTCCGATCGTCTGTAACAAATGTACCAGTTGTCCTAATCGGAAGATGTTTCTCTTCTCTCGCAATTTCACTGATGGTTCGGATTCGATTCGGAAAACATGAGAACCGTATGCGAATAAGAGAATGGCGGTGAGACCGCTACATCCCACCAACGTGTTCACAAATAATCGTCGACTCTCCGACACCAGGTTAATCGGTTCGTATACTTTAGATAAATATATTTGTTTCTGTTCGATATGCGAGTCCGTCGGCCACGACTCAGATGAATTACCGAAAAATGACGACTCTTTCACCGGCGTCTTATTCGCTATTTTATTCGAATTAGTTTCACTGATAATCTCCGAAATTATCGTCCTCAACACCGAATCTTTAACATGCTCAGTGGGATTGGGCGGCGGAGACGAGTAGGGCGGCGCATGGTCAAGAATGTTACGAGTAGCGCCACAACCACAAGATCGATCGACATCTCGTGAATAGAAATCCGTTTCGTTATTCGGCAACTTCAACATGTGACTAGCAGTGACAGTGGAATGAGAGGATTGGTAAGAATGCGAATCCGTCGTCAAAATACTTTTCAATAGTTTCTTCGTCGATTCCATTACACCATTAATTCGTTCGTCAAAATCATTCACCGGCACTTGGACTACTTGGTCGATGGGTTGTGATTTGGGATATTGTTCCCTCATATCCGTTTTTCTCATGTCTCTTCTTCTCGAATTATTCTTTTTTTTTTAATAATTTCCTCTTCAACGACAATGATCAATCGCTTGAACTAAACCGAAAATAATTTGAATTAAACAATTGGAATTTTCAACGTCCATTTATCTTGTTCATTTCATTCGATCGTGGCAGTTATATTCAAACTCCCTAAAACTTCCTGTCAACAACTTTTATACAAATTTCAACTCCTACTCTACTTCTTCGTTCAATCGTTTCCCGACTAAATGAATGAAGAGTATTTCAATATTTATTTAATTATGTTTATTAATTATGAAAATTGGATTTCGTCATTTAAATATGAATATGATAAAAAAAAGTTCAATAATTTTGATAAACAATTTTTAAACGACTAAAAAGTAGCAACTGAACACAAAAGTTTTATTTAACGAAAAGAAATATAAAATAAATCTGTAAATTTCCATACAGAGATAATTCAAACGGCACTCTCGAGGAGAATTCTCAGAACGCTGGACTGATTCGTTTCTATCAGGTTCTTGGCAGAATTTAAGGTGGGAACCTGTTCATCGATTCCCTGTGATTTCGTCACCCTATAATTTTTAAGCGAAAATCGGTGGTTTCGTCACCCATAAAATGGTGATTTCGTCACCCCTTTTAAAGTATTTCGGTGATTTCGTCACCCAAGAAAATAATTTAACGTTAAATTTTGCGTATTTTTTGCTAAACGGTGAATTCGTCACCCATTTAGTTCTATTTCGGTGAATTCGTCACCCATTTGGTTCTATTTCGGTGAATTCGTCACCTATTTATAAAAATATTTTTGTAAATTTTTTCATGTTTATGGAAATAAATAAACTGGGTTTCAAAACTTTAGAACCTATCGAAATACATGTATAATGAATAAATTTTAAATAAGCGTGTCATATCTTTAGAAATTTATGGAAAAAACATCTTTTTAGCAACAAACTGAACCTTTATTTTTCAAGACATCAACTATTCGTC
>JALJEE010001711.1:0-18161 GCA_023231475.1 Seison nebaliae | reverse complement strand
CTTCCGAAGCCTACTCGGCTGTTCAATGCAATTGATCTATCAATTCTCCGTCGATTACTTGGTTCCTGATAATCTCAAAAATCAAATACCTAGATGCCGTGAACTAATATCCAACGACCAAGGTCGTGAATTCTTAATTTTTATTTATAATTTACCCTATAGGGATTTACATTTACATTAAAAAAAAAAAAAAAAAAAAAAAAAAATAAACAAAAAAAAAAGCAAAATTCTAGTGATGTGATTATGATCCGTGAGTCCAAAGTGATATTAGATATCATTAAGAAAGATATAGTATAGATGGTTATGGAAATATGATGGTTCCACTATAATGGAACTAATTATAGATTCTATAGTTAGTTCACATGGTTTTACATGTTAAAAATGAGTTACTATTAATGCGTATTCATATGAACGAATGAAATTTGACAGGATGTTTCATTCATATTGTTGAAAGTTTATAGTAAATGTCGGCCAATAATTTGAAATGCTAAGACGAGAGAACATTAATCACGAGGACAATTGCGCATTATTTTTAATTATTTATTTAGTAAACAATTGAAGTGTGTTATTGATGGAAGTGGTTGTTTTCGGTTAACTTTCTTTAATTATTAACGATAATAATGGGCGATATACATCGGCGAAGATAATTCCCTAACAAATTCATTTTGTTTTTCAACGAATTATTTTAATTTCACTTACGTAATGGAGGTAGTTTATTGATTTTCTTCACCGAATGTCAGTTATGTGAATATATGAAGTAACAGTGAGAAAATTGATTATTATGAGAAGGTCGTTTGAACATTCACCATATATCTTTAATGTATGTGGAAAGCGTGGAGTGAATGGAATGAAATGTACTTAGTTATCAGGAGCCAAATATTTGATAATGATTATTGAAGTGAATTTAGATATAATATTCATCTCTCTCTCGTGGAATGATTGTTGAAGAGCACATGATCATACTCTTCTTCCAATATGCTGAATATTTTTCATTTCGAAATTATTCATAATGTCGTTACTACTCATGGTACATACTGCCTTAGTGAATTTACTTATTGTTAACGAACGACTTACGATTTTAATAATATTTCGTCTGAAAACTGATTACCTCCTCTTTCTCGTCCATTAAATTAAATAAATAAACTGTTCACACCAATTTCATTATTCTACTACTCCTATCGATTATATTCATTTGGTTTATATGTGATTAATTAATTTTTTTTTAGTTTTTCTTCATTTTTAGTTATTTTCTGTTTCTTTCCAAAAAAAATTTTCGTTTAGTTTTTTCTAAATTTTTTTTCAAAAAACATAATGACGTCTGAATATCAAATGGCGAATACGGATGAACCGGGAGATCAATTAGTGAAGAAAGAAAAGAAAGACGGATTCCTCAAATTCTTATGGAACGGTAAATACCGCCGTTTCATGGGACGTGACGCTACATCTTGGGTAAAGATTTCTTGTTTCTATTTCATCTTTTATGCGATTCTCGCATCACTCTATTGTTTGGGAGTGTATGTTCTCTATTTAATCACACCTGCTGATAGGCCGACATTAATCGGTGAACAATCAGTTATGACGGTTGCTGGTATGATGCCAGGAATCGGATTTCGTCCACATCCTGAAATAACAACCGATCGCATCTCTCTCGTATCGAAAGCTGACCAGCAGACGTATGCGAATGAATTGGAACATTATTTGAAACATGATAAAGAAGCACGTAAAATTGTTGAAGATAATTCATTAGATCAAAGTTTCTATGGAGCCGAATCGAAGAATCCAGTTTTGTTATTAAAATTGAACAAAATTTTCGGATGGGAACCAACAGCTATTGCTGATGTTAAAGATCGTGATCTACCCGATATTGTGAAAGACAAAAAAGAGGATTTAGTCGCCGCTTTTGGAAATGATACATTGAATTCGAACGATATTTTTATCGATTGTATTCCCAAGAAACGTAAAGTTGCTGATAAGACACCACCGAAAGTAGAAGTAGAATATTTTTGTGAAGGAGATATGTCAACGAAATTCTGCCGTTATTCTGGCAAGAACTTCCCATATGATGTTGGAAAGACGATGAAACCGGTTTTCATTAAAATCAAACCGTTAGATGACAACGTCGACAAAGTTTACATGTTCTGTAAAGCATACGCCGGTAATATGGATGTTACGTCGATTTTCGCGAGTGGAGGTTTATGTCATTTCGAATTGATTTTTAATGAAGAATAATAATTCCAATATGGCATGATTATTTGACGAAAATATGAAATTATTATTTGATCAGTTTCTTATTTTTAATTCGACATCAGAATTTTCATTTTTCCATGATTTTCTTTCTTCCTATCACTTTTTTCCCTTCAAGAACGTTTTTTTTTAATTTTCATCATTTGTATCCATTCAAATTTCATATTGTTTATTGTCTCCTTTTAATTATCATCAACCTTATTATTGTTCTCTTTAATTTTATCGAATTTTTATTAATTTCAATGAATCGTTAGAAGAAATATTGAGATGACATATTATTCTCATATGAATCGTAGAAAGTAACAGTAAATGTTTATTTTATGAATTCTATCAAATTGGTTCTCGATCAAATTGTTCGAAAAAGAACTGCTCGAATCTTTCCTAAAAAGACTTCCATCAAATTTTAATTTCGAAAATTCTTCACTGAAATTCCGAATATTTTAGATTAGTCCAATTTTGTTCGAGTTCGGAAGATTCCTTCGTTTTCTTCCTTCGAAAGTCATAGTTACACACACAAAACATCGACCAAAAACCATCAGGAAAATAAAATGTTTTTATCGAAAAATATTTTTGCTGTAAATTTCACAAAAAATTCACTGGGATTTTCACCATCCAAAATCTTATTATACTAATTAGAAATCATTTCAAAATTATTTTTTTCTATTTTATTTTTTTCTCATCAATATTTCTCCTGTTTTTTTGTTTCTCTTTTATTGGATGGAAAAATAAACTTTAAATTTCCATTTATATTATATTTACATTTGTTCGTTTGGTTGACGACGTTAAGTGAATCCATTTGACCGTTTTAACGTTGACACTTTTCACTTGGGAAAGTATTTCATATGGAATCATTATATTCCTCTTCTCATTTGTTAATTGAAATCGATTTTGAAATAATTTTGGTTTCTAAAGAAACGAATTAAAATTGAGAATCGTTTTCAGAGAATTTAATTTAACTTTAAAGAAAATTCTTCCATAATAATTAACTGGAATGAATTGATGTGTTTGGAGCCATGATTGGAACAATGATCGATTACATTTATCATCACTAACTGACAATTGAGATAGATTGATATTTGATTGTTTCGATCTTTCTTTCGAACCAATTCGGAATAAAGCATCTCGTAAATTATCAGCAGAAATGATTATAGTCTCATTCATCTTCGGATATAAACTCGCCCAAATAATAAAACCATCATCACTTGATCTATAAAAGAAATAAAGCATAAAATAATAAAGAGAAGAATTCATATAAATTATAAACTCATCATCAACATAATATTGACATGTTACAAGCTCATTAATTTTCTTCAATTGTCTTCGATTCCAACATTGCATATGTTTTCTTCCAATGAGACAAATTCGACGATTCTTTTCATATTTCAAATAAAACAATCCATCAATTACCTGAGAAAAGAAGTAATATTAAGGAAAATAAATTATTTCGATGAAATGTTATGTTAACGTTTTGACTTAAATTCTTTTGATGAGAATTCTTTGATTTCCTCGTATAAGCCAAATTTAATCCATCGACTACACAATCATAATTGGAAGAATTATCTTCTAGAAACTTTTGGAAATCTTTCAATTCTCCAGGTGAAGTTCGTTGATAAATATCGGTGTCAATGAGAACTCTCTTTTGAAGTAATTTTACTAATTCATCATAATCATTTTTTGACAATTCATTTAAATTTGAAATTTTATCATTGATTCCTTTTAATTTTCCGTCATCCAAAACTGTAACAAGTTTATGACGTAAATTAAATGAATTAAATTTATTAATTAACAAATCTTTCGAATTGATGTTTAAATTAAAAGGATTGGGTGAATCGATTAAATAATTGATAAGTTGATACAGATCATCAGTCGATTGAAGAGATTGGATGATAATGGAGAAAATGTTATTGAAACTATCGGGAATTGTTTGAGAATTGTTCAAATAATATTTCAACGTCTCCCATCGATTTGGATGTGAAAATAAAAATTCACTTTTCAACCAAATGAGAAATGATGTTGATGAATTTTTTATTAAATTTGGAAGAAGATTTTCAAAAAACCGTCTCGAAATCTCCCATTCCTTCACACAATAATTATACGACAAAAAATATGTCAACAAACTTTGAATTTGTGAATTGAGGAGAATGGTGGTCGGTTCATCAATAAATTTATTTTTCTCTCCAAAATTTCTCACAATCGCATCATTAATTTCGTTCAATTCCATCTGAAACGTCTGGTCGATTTTCATTCCATTTAACAGGAATAATTCCTGAATCATAACCAACTTCCAAGAAATAATTCCAGCGATTTGTACAATATCGATCACGTCATTCTCTTTATTATCTCGTAAATAATATTTGAAAAATTGAAAAATATTTTCTTCGATTATTCTGTTATCAGATTGATGGTTCGTTGACGAATGATGATATCCTCTCAAAAATTTAATAGTTGTATGAATTATCAGTTGATTATATCGATTTCCATAATTATTAATAAATTCAATTTTATATTCATCAAACTGCCTCCAATCGATATTCGATATCGATAAAGAGTTGAGAACAATTTCCTCAAATATTTTTTTCTGTAAAATTTTTACATTAGAATTCTGTTGTTGTTGTTGTTGTTGTGAGAGAGATGTGAGTAATTCTTTCCAATAAAGTCGTTTGATTGGGAAGAAATGGAGAAGTTTGATGTTTTTATGGAAGAACATGTGAAAGAAATTGGCTCAAAATTTCTATGAAAATTTTTATTTTTTAAAAATCAATTTAATAAATTTGGGCAAAGAAGAAATGTGAAACGACATAGAATAGAATCAATGAGTCAAATTGTATGAATAAGAAAGAAATAAAATTTATAAAAATTTTCAAAGGGAAATTATTTCGGAGGAAGAGAAGAAATCTTAAAACTTTTTGAAAAAGACAAAAGATTAATCATAAACCAATATAATTTCATGTTGCACCGATTCCATACAATTCAAACATTTTCTTTGTGTCATATCGTTTCGTATCGTTGATCACTTTCCCAATGAGATAAATTACATTCGTCTGTTTCTCCTCCGACAATTCGCCAATGGCCTTTCCTAATAATTGTCCTAATAATTCTCCATTCGTTGTTGGCATCTCCGTCGAATTATCTTTCAGCGAAAATAATTCTTCATCAGACTCAGAGATTGAAGACTAAAACGAGAAATTACATTCTAAATATAATTTATTTAAAATTAAACTGAATGTAAATCAAAATTTTTTTTCTCTTCTTGCTCATCATTCTTCTTTGGATTTTTTTCATTCGGATATTCTTCATTGGAATATTCTACACTTTCATCAATATCCATATCAGGAACATGGAGAGAAGTTTTCGTTGTTTTGGAGTTCTTTTCTAATATATTCGAATCATTTCCATCATCCGGTGATAATTGACGTTTGGGAGTATGTATCTCTTCATGAATTGCTGCCGTATCAAAATCATTAATATCCATTGCAGATGTCTCTTCGCGATGAACGAGAAAACTAAGTGGAAATTGTCCATTTTCAGTCATTTGTCGGAAATATTGAAAATATTTCCATCTGGAATTTAAGGACATGTCTCCATTCTCTTCCCGTTTCTTTAATTTGGATAATTCTCGACAGAATTGTTGATAATTCTCTTTAAATCGATTTCTTGCTTCTCTCACCGACACATGAAACGGAAGATCTTCTACAACTTTCTTCCAAGTATTCCGCACCTTACTTTCGGATGGTTGATACTCATTATATTTCCACAAAATCGGATAATCCATAATAGTTTCCAATAACGAAGCCGTTTTATCTCCATGTGTGGCATTGGATAAGAACGATGATTTATGATAACATTTAATTTGGAGAGCTTCAGGAATATGAGAATTAACAGTTTTGGAAGTGAAATCAGGAAAACTATCCATCTCGTCCAACATATCGTGAGTTCCATCCGAATTCATACGCTCCATCTTCACCGATGAAGATGATTGAGAGGCGGTTCGACTTTTATTCCCAGATGTTAATCGATTACTTCTCGACTCCTTCTTCACGTCAATAAATGATAAATCGGCAAAATATTTCCAATCAGAATGACTCTGTTTAGTTTCTTCCATTATCGAAAGTTCTCGTTTATATTTCGCTTTGAGATTTCGATATTTATCTTTAGCTTGTTTCGGTGTTATCCCGTTCTTTAATACCGTAGCAATTTGACCCCAAGCATCTCTTCTCTTCATATTATGAGCATGATCGATATCCTGCGTATTCCACAGAACGGGACGATCTCTGACTAGTTTCAAGAATCGTCGAGTATCGTGGACTGTCAGCAAACTATTACCTTTATTCGCGTTAAAGTCTGCTCTCATTTCGGGAAGTTTTATCTAGCGAACTAGGAAGAAAAAGAAGATTGAATAGTATGACAAATAGAATGTGCTATGATTCAATTTTCAAATCGAAAAATTTCAAAAAAATATTAAGCTACTAAAAGTTTTGAAAAACAGAAGAGAATATTGAACTAGAGAAAATAATTGTGAAAAGGTTGCTATCGAAAGGAAAAATTTGAAGAGACATGTTTAGCAAGAGAATAGTCTTCTTATTACAATTTTATTATGAACAGAAATTAATTATAAAATTTCTACGTTATCATGTATGTTTATCGATGACATATTATATGTAGCTCTGTCTATCGAAACCTATGTTACACATGCATCCTAGCGAGCTCAACATTCAATTTCCCTTCTAATTACCTCTACGACTATAATATGGACTGAACGACGGTTCAGCCAATTCTTTACACCTAAATCTGTCGACTTCGCTCAATATTAGTCATACTCAAAATATTCCTAATGATTCACTTATCCAATGTGCTTTTCTATGAATTATCATAAAATTAAGTAGCTAGATATATCTACTATTATCTAGCAATCTTTTCTTGACATTTCTACTTCCACTACTTCTTCAGACATTACAATCTCTACTGACCATACTCATTTTTATTCATTTTCTAGATAGAAGTCTGAATAAGCTCTCCTTCCAACATCTCTACAACATTTTTGAAAAATAAAGAAATTTGAAAATACTTAATAATTTGAAAGAATCTGTGAGAATAAATTAACAAAAAGAAATATGTTCACAAATAATCGTTTACCTATGTCCACTATGTAACTTCAAAATAGAAAGATTTCTATTGTTCTTATATCTGTTTCATTGAGTTCTGCTTAACTTAAACGCCTTGTTTAATTCACACCGGTTGAATAAAAAGATATATCTTACATATATGTCCGTTTAGTAAACTCTAAATTTCAACAAACATATTCATTATCTCATAACAGATTTAATTCAAAGAGAAATACTTATATTTTGTTCATTCTCCTTAAGTCTCCATATCCTACCAAAACTCGTTATGTCGACTGACAAATAATGTGAAACTAAATAAATTGCAATATTTTTTTTGATTGTACAATGCATCTCATTACATATGCAGAGCATATACATTTACCAAATTGTGAGTATCCAATATGAAATATTTTACGTCAAACCAAACATACAATGGAGGCAAATTACTACACATGTGAATTACTGAAAGAATAACCAGCACTCACTTCGACAACATAAACTCGAACTATCGAATGCGCTACAAGCTAAAGATTAGTGACTAATCGAAAATTAAATTTTTTTTAAATTTCTTATTTTTTTCTCCGAATGAACATTAATAATCTTTATTTTTCATCAATAAAAAATTTTGGTTAAAATAGAAATTTTTAATCGTAAAAAAATCGAGGAAATAGTAAATTGACACCGAACGAAAAATATTCTGAAATTTGATTTCGATAAAATGAAAAATAAATGAAAAAATAGTCTGATAATATGTAAGGATGGATTTGTCGATAAATAATCAGAAAGGAATGAAGGACATGATCGTGAAAACGTAAAATTTCTTTAAAAATTCAAATGAGTAAGATTCACTGAAAGGATTCTATTGAAAATCGAGGGAATTAGTAAAATGATGACGTGGTACTGTTAAATAATTGTAATTGTTTTCGATGGATACATTGGAATGATTTAATTCATCGATTTCCAAATTATTTATATGGTCCGTGATTATGTTTAACGATCCAAAACTGATCAATTACTTGTCCTTTCTAAAAATACAAGGAAAGTTAACATTTAAGTCGTGCTAAGTCAATTTGAAGTAGTTATGCTGTTAACCTTATCATCTGATACATAATCAACATAGATATGTGTATCATTATGAACTGTCACTCGAGAATATCCGTAATCCAAAGCACGGAATGCCGACCATGATGGTTTATCATCTTTGAAGTCATTGTGTTTTTCTTGACAGCCTGCTGATCCGGTAATAATATGAACAGGACCTCTAAAATCCGTATAAGGATTCGCATAACTTCCATTGAGATTCTTGAAAAAATGGTGAAATAATTAATTTCGAATAAAATGACTAACGGTAAAATTGTAGATTGGCCATAATCGTTCATAATTATGTTCATGTGCATATAATTCCACATCGACTCCATATTTATAGAATAATTCTTCTAATCCATAAGCATGAATTACAGGCAATCCTTCTCTCGTCTAAAGAAAGAAATTCAGATTAAGATGTTGCCACCAAAAATGTAAACAATCGAGTGCACTTTGGTACAATCGTCTCCATTTCGATCGGAACAATACATTGGACGATGCCCCATAGTAATAATCCACGGTACATTTTTTCGATTTTTATTAGCCTCCTTCAAATTACCAATTTGAAAAGAATGAAAGATTTCATTCACAGTTCGTCAGTTGGTGAAGAAAAGAAAAAGTTTAACAATTAAATCATTTTCTAGCCATTTGTATTGGCGAGCGATCTGTTCCCAACCATATTGAACATAAAAGTAAAATTCAGTAGAGAATCCAATTAAGTGGATTGGTCCAATATCGATGCTAATGAAATGAATTTAAACGGGAAAGTGTAAAAGAGAAAACTTACCTATAAAACAAATTATCATCATTATTGAAAGTACCAAATCGACCCGGCATATGAAATCGATTAACGTAATTTGAGAAATTACTATTGGAAAGAGAAATTTGAGAAATGGATTTAAATACTTGTCAGATTAGAATTTTAACTAATGATTTTCATGATTTCCTACTGTTGTCATGTAAGGCAAGTAGGAAGCAATTGTTTCTATTTGATCCATAAATGCATCTCCAACCAGACCATCATCACTCGCCATATCATAAGCGAAATCACCAACATGTAAAATAGCATCGAAATGATTTGCCAATACTTCCGTCTGTAATCGAGGGAGACTTTGAGCATTCACATTTCCCATATCACCAAAGACGGCGAGACGTAACGGAAGATCAGATGAATGAATTTCTTGACCGGCAGCAAATCGTCGATGAATGAAATAATAGACAGCACTCCATCCACCTGTTGGTGATCCGACACGATAAAAATATCGTTGTCCTAATTTCAATGGTTTCATTATACCAAAATAAACGAATTGTAATCTCTTTTTTGCTCCTCCATCAATAAACACTTCACGTCTTACTTGATTAATATTGAATGGTAATGGCTCGTCTAAACTTAAACCGAATTGTATCATCGAATCATTTACAGGAGTAATCGTATTCCAAGTGACGCTCATTTCATCATCCTGATCTTTAGAAAAAGTAAATTTTAATTCTCATTTTCTTGTATTAGACAACTAACTAGTCAATGCTAAATGGATTTGAGTCGGCTGCTGGTACACCTCGCCATGAATTGGAGAAAAACTGAGAATGGAAAGGAAAATGAGAAGAAACATCTATTCAAAAGAAAAAGAATTGTTGAAATTGTAGACGATTTGAAATATATGGAAATTTTTGATAATAATATGAAGAAATTCAAATTAGAAAACAGAGAGAAGATTTTGGGATTTCGGTGTCAAATCTGCTCTGAGATTTTACACCATATCCTGGAAAACATCTTAGGAAGGAAAATGAAAAAGAATCTGAAATAATTATTACTGTTCTGTTCATTGATTTAATTTGTCTTTCGTCAATGCTAAAGTGATTTGAGAAGTTGTGAAGATTGGAGATCGGAGAATACACATATTGAAGCGGAAAAGATTGTTTGATGGAGTAATCAGCGAGAATTGTTGTCGTTAGAAATAAATAAGGAAAATTCCGAAAAAAAGGATTGAAATAATTTGTTTTTAGAAATAGTTAAATTGATGTGTTGTGGATTGATGAGGGAAATATTATGGAAAAGAAAAAAAAACTAATAAAACATTACATGTATAAATTTTAAATCGATGTTCTGATATTAACCCGGATTCCGTTTCAATGACTATTTGTGATCATCATGAATTGAGAGCATAATGAAAAGAATCAAAGAAAAAACAATCGAGATTAGTTAAACAATTCATCAATCTATAAATTATGTGAGGTAACAGAAGTTGCATGTCTGATGTGCATGTGTGTGTGTGTGTGTGTGTGTATGTGTGTCTGTGTGAGAGAGAGAGAGTGTGTGTATGTTTGCGCGCGTTTTTGTGTGGTGTCGACGAATGGAAGAATAAGATATTGTCGGAAAACGTTAATAAAGAGAGTGGTATCTAGTTCAGAATTTTTGCAAATGTTCAAGAAAATATTCACTGTATCCATGAGAAAATTGGAATTGTTCGATAGAAGTAATTGATCCGTTGGTGAGGAATCATGAGAAGTCTAGCTTATGCGATTGAATGTATGCTTTTGTAAGATTGTGTAAAATTATCTAGATTCGGGAAGATTGATATATAATGATATTTTGTTGTGGATTATGAGAGATGAAATGAGAGAAGGAGGAAAAAGAAGAGAAATAGAGAGAAGATTATGCAAAAACTAAAGGAACCGAATTCATCAAATTGGAAAATTTAACGAAAATAAAATTTTAATTTTGTCTCTTTAATATTTGTTCGATTCATCATTTCTATTGTCGCTAAATATTTCCTAGTTCTATGCGATTCCAGTTCACGGCGGAAATGATGAAGGAAATAGAATATTTGACGTTGTTTGATGGCAATAATTGATTGGATTGGAATTGATTCTCAAATTCACAATAGAATGCGAGAGAAAATTCGTGTGAGTTCAAAGACCAAAATTTTCGCAATAATCTTCGTTGTTATCTTCAATTTCTTCCTCCAATGCACGGATGGGTGGTGGATTTGGAATGTTAATACTGTAATCGCAATCACCGCTTGTTAAAAAGACGTTCGATGATGACGATGATGATGTGGTGGATGAATCGGAAGAACCGGTGGAGGATGATGATGATGATGAGGAATTAAATGAATTGGATGGTGTAGATAATCCATGAGAAATATTATTTCCACCATGATTTCCACCACCACCAACTACATTATTATTATTATTATTATTATTATTATTATTATTTTCACTGTTATCATATCGATTGAATGAACGGAATGAATCCATTGGTATCGATGCTCGACTATCAGAGAGATTTGATTGAAGCGATGCAGCATGTCCCAATGAGATATTGGGAAAAAGAATTGATAAGACATCTGATCGATTATCACTTCTGCGAAATTGGAAAGAGATATCAGAAGATGACGATGATGTAGATGATACCGAAGTAGTTGTAGTTGTTGAGGCAATTGATGAATCAGTTGATGATGATGATGATGATGATGATGCTATTTGTGTAGGTATTGTGGTTGTAGATGGAACAGATCGTTGTGTATCCACTGTCGTCAAAGAAGTGATATTAGTTAAATTATTATCTAAAGAAATCGATTGAGAGAGAGATGAAGATGATTGATTGATGGAATCATCTTCCATAATACTATCTTCATCTTCAGTTGATGTATTCTGTCTCAATGGCAATTGCATATGTGACACAATATCAGTATTAATTTCATCTTCATCACCAATATCACGAATGTTCTCTCTTTGATTGGCAGTAGCTGTATCTAAAGATGGAGAGAAATCGACAGGATTCGCTTGAGTCGACGATTCGACGGGCGTCTCTGATGCTCCTTCAATATCCGCTAGCCGACTCGCAGCTAATCGTTGCGATCGTGATAGAGGACTAAAAACGAAATCTGTAGGAATAATTCGATTATCGATCAATGGCGTCTGTCGATTATTGATTAATCGATTAATAATATTTCTTGATCGTAACCGGTGATCGTATCGTAAACTTCGTTGTTCACGTGCAGGTAATTGAAATTGGAGATGATGATAACTGTTCGAATTCAAATTCGTATTCAATGACGTAACAGAAGCACGAGGAGATGACGACGTAGACGATGAAGTTGATGAATTGATAATTTGAGAATTGAAACGATAATTAGTTGGACAATCTTCCGAATTTTGAGAATTGGATCTAAAAATAAAATCTTCTTCTTGCAAACCATAACATTTAGATATGAGAGATTCTTCCAAAATTACATGTCCTTCTTTATACCGTTGCGATTTCTCACAAGCATACTCGTAAAACCATCCCAATCGAACATTACATTTCTTACAATGAACATCTCGAACTAAATGTCTTCCCGTTAGCATTTGTCTTTCTTGCATCTCCATCGGAACGATGTTCACTGCCGATTTGAACAGATATGCTTTCCCCGTTGAACCTAAAAATATTTCCATAACAATAATTTCATGGAAAATAGAAAAAAACCAGTAAATCTCGTCGATACGATGTTACTTCGATTCGTCAACGGACAACGACAGGAAGCACATTCGTAGATGATTCGACCACCAAGATGTTTTAAGAATTTTCTCGGCATGTTTCTTTAAATTATATTCGTTTTTCTTTTCTTCTTTTTATTTCAATGGGAATTTGATAATTTGTTTTTTTTTATTGAGATAAATATATTAGATTATTTCGTATCTTCTTGTCCTACTTGTATTAGCGATACATTTAAAAGGAATTAATCAATCGTCAATTATTCATTTTTACCATTACACGCGTCTTACTGTTGTAGCTTAATCTCATCGGACACTGTTATGAAGAAATAGAATTTAAAGTTTTGTCTATTGTTTATTTTGGCGATCGAGTGTCTTCTTACCAAAATTTCAAAAGAAAGATAGATGTGTTTCAATTAAATGAAGGCAAACAGCTCAGCGGAAATATGAAGGAGATGGTGACAAGTGAACATGGTAATGGAGATGATGGAAGGAACTGATGAGAGAGGTGCAACTGATATTATTCCTCTCAAAATGGAAAGGAGAAAATTTTTATTTCAATTTCTAAAGGAGTAGAACTAGCTAGTAGTAGTGAAAGAAAGAAGGAGTGATGTTATGAAGTTCTTTTCTATTTACCATCCAATTTCTACATGTAAACTGGGAAGAAGGGGAGAACTGGGAAGGACATGTATACACATATTGGGAAACACATAGATGCATCGCCCCCCACAATACACAAATATTAGAGAATAGTTAATAAAATTATATTATTAGCTGCATTTTATATTATCCTCTTCGAAACTGGCAAGCGACGTAACAAAAATAGTTGTTGCTTGTTTATTAGACTGAAACATTTTCTCCAGTTAACCATCTTCAATAATCATAAACGATATGATGAATGATAAGCTTTATTCTGCTAAAATTTTCTTATGATAAATATACATCGCTATTCCGTTTCGATCCTTCATACTCTTCTTCTCCTCCACAAGTAAATGAACATAAACACATTCCAAAATACGCAAAACAGTTTATTTATACCATTATTTATACACACACACACACACATTTACTATCTACAAGACACTTTTCTGCGTACGTTGTATCTCAACCAACAAAAATGATAAGGATGATATGACGACTAACTAGAAAAGAATTGAGAAAATTAAAAATTATTTCTTTTTCTTATATTTTCATACAACTGTCTCATCAACGAAAAATTTCTTCACATATCTACACACATACACAACACACAACACACACGCACACACACATACACATAGACGTAAATCTCGTAGATGAATATGAGAGACGTATATAGAAAAAGAAACACACCCGTTATAGGTAAGAAGGAAAATAATATATTTGAATACTCCGGGAGAAAAGTCGATAAAATTTCTTTCTTTTTCTTGACATTAAAAGTACCAAATCTATTTAAGTATATTATTCAGGTCGTTCCAATCGAAAACTACCGTTGCCACCACTTTTCTTTAGGACTTAACTAATGGATGGCTTTCACTTCTTCTTTCCTCCGTATTCCAATAATGAAATAAAATGATGGAAATACGTCAAACTATTTTAATCAGATGATCATCATGTGAACTGATAATTGGTTTTTCTCTTTCCTCTTCTTCCAAAATGAAGTCACTGGATCTAATCATGACGATGAAAACGTGACGATTGGAATATAACATTAATATATGATTTATAATCAACTGAAAACAATCTTCCAACAATTTCCTCCGGTTGAACCTATTATCATAATGATGAAAAAGAAACATTTCCAATAAAGGAAGGAACCGTGTTTATTTCTAAATCGTTTTAATTACATCTAAATGTAATTCATATGATTATATCTTTTTCTTGTTATCTCCCAGATAAAATACCTGATAATTTTGATTTATTTGTATCATTATTCTGAATAATTATCGATAAACAAATGTTCGTCTACTTATACTTATATACTTTTTTGTTAATCGTTAATTACTTTATATCCAAATACACTCATGGTGCTATTACATGGAATTATTACTTATGGAATTACCAAATTTGTTGACGTTTTTTTTAATTGAATTTAAATTATAGTTTAATTTAAATTCAGCTGGGTCATTATGAAAGCTGTCCAACTACCGTTTTTTAATCTCAAAAAATTCACCATTACGCGCATTAACAATGCGTCTTACATTTGTAAGAAATATTCGAATTAAGAAGAATTTAAAGTAATTAGTTAAAAACACATTAATTTTAACACTTAACTGTCAAATAGAGTTGGTTTTCTAATTGGTAGAAGGATCAAAGAATGATGCAAGAAAAGAGCGATCAGCTAATATATATTGTAGATATAGTAGATAAATGAAATTAGGAGTTTCCGTGTAAAGACATTTCATAAAAGTATGGTTAGTTTTTCTGGTAAGATGGTTGCAGATCACCTACGTCTCAATTCTAACAATTAATTAGTGCCACTTAGTGGGTTGAACGATAACAATAATATTCAGCGATCAACAACGAGTCTAGGTAATTTGGTAGACGGGAGTATTTGGTATACCAACCATTTGGTAAACGGACGTTTTGTAGATTTAGTATACAAAATGCAGTTAAGTTAGATATATTTGATATTTTTCTATTGGACATTAACATTACTCCAAAATGTTGGATCATTTAAAAGGTTTTGTCTCATGAGTCTCTTGTCCTAAACTCTTTCAAATATTTATTTCTAATTATTTTCTTTATTCTTGAACAGCCTGATATATAAGCTTAATTACTTAAATGTGTAAAATGTTGTTAAGACAGTTTTGAAAATTTAAAAAGAAGAAATTTAATTTTCAAGTTTCATTTAAAAATAATTGTTTCGCAGAAAATAAAGAAACTTTTGATCTAATAGAATGTCATCAAAAGTAATCGGAACCGGAATACGAACTTTACGTTCTTCCAATTTCAAACCGACTAAAGCTCCGTTTTCACTAACTCCACTTGCTGTGAAAGAATTGTCGAGATTATTGGAATTGGAAAAGAATGCGAAAGGAATCCGTATCGGAGTCCGAGAACGTGGATGCACGGGTATGTCTTACCAAATCGAATATGCTTTGAAGCAGTTTAACGACGATTTACATATCGAACAGGATCACATAAATATTTTTATTCATCGACGAGCACAATTGTCGTTGTTTGGGACAGAAATGGACTTCATAAAAACGAGACTAACTAAAGAATTTGTCTTTAATAATCCTAATGTTAAAACGACATGTGGTTGTGGTGAAAGTTTTACAATTTAATCTTCTTATTCTCCCATCGTTATCCATTTGAACATAAAAGTTTTCATCAAATTTTAGTTATCTTCCTCTCTTTATTTTTTTTTAAATTAGAATATTTTCTTTCTTTTTTTTCGTCAATGGCTTCATGTCCCAAATGTAAAACGACTAAATCGAAAAATCCCAATTTACTTCTTCGAGTCAATAAATGTGGTCATTCCTTGTTAAATTTTGTTAAATTAGAAAATATTTTTGAGAATATTTAAAATCAGATGCTCGGCATGTATCGATATTTTGTTTGTTCGTGGAAGTGGGAAATGTCCAACGTGTGAACATTTTCTACGTCGAGCAGATTATCGAGATCAAGTCTTTCTCGATCCGTTAATTGATAAAGAATTATTGATTAGAAATAAAATGATGAATATGTTAATA
Source organism: Seison nebaliae (assembly GCA_023231475.1). Classification (NCBI taxonomy): domain Eukaryota; kingdom Metazoa; phylum Rotifera; class Pararotatoria; order Seisonacea; family Seisonidae; genus Seison; species Seison nebaliae. The sequence goes on along the minus strand of JALJEE010001711.1, from coordinate 1,579 downwards.
TTTTGTTTTGAGGATTTTGAAATAAAATTTTTCATTAGTTTCAACAAATTGCCTCACAATTTCGAATCAGTTGATGATTATAATGATTATCTGGAAATGGTTGAGGATTATGGTTATTTTACCTTTTCATTAATTTTTATTTCATTAAATTAATTTTTTTTAAGTTTATAATTTAACGTACAATATCGATGTGGATGAGACGAATAAAAATATTATCAAATATCGAGAGGAAAATAAAAAAGTGATAAAGGAGAATAGAAATTTGAGAAAGAAGGAAGAGATCGAATTGGAACAATATATTCAAGAGGAGGAAGAATTGCAAATGAAAAGAAAGAAAGAAAGATTAATTGAGGAATATGAATTAAGGAAACGTGCCACTTCAAATCGTGATCGGAATGATGAGTTGATTAATGATATCTTATTAGCCAATGAAGAGAGGAAAGAATTGAAGGATATTATTGATCAACATCGAAATAATCGAGTGGAATTGTTAGAGAAACGTGAACAAGAAGAGAAAGAGGCAGATGAAAAAAAAGAATTAGAATTGGCAGAGAAAAGACGTCAAGAAGAATTGATGAAAGAGAAGAATGATATAACACAATTCAATTGTGAAAAATTGGCGGTTAAAACTCATGCTCCATATTTTTATAAACCGATGGTTATCTGGTTGAATGGTGCTCTTCGTGATAATCATCCATTGGAATCTCAATTCATCGAAAGTTTCTCTCTGTATCTTTTGTATGATATCGCACTCACTCAATTCACATTAGACAAAGCCAATTTAATGAAACATGCTAAATGTGAGAATGAATGGTCACAATTCATCGATAAAGAATTGATTGCTGGTGGTTTTTGTATGGCGACTGAAGCGATACAATTGTATGAAGAAGCTACAACGAATCTCTTCCGAAATGCGAATGATGCGTCCGGAAGAGACAACAATTTGCCCATGGCCATCAAACAGGAGAATGTTGATCAGACTGTTATTAAATCAGAACCTATAAACGATCAAGAATCATTAGCGGGAAGTGAAATAAGTGAATTACATCCTCTTTCATTGTCATCATCTGTTATGAATATTAAAGACGAATTGATCGAAGAAGATTATCTTCCTGTCGAGTTTCTATTAAGAAATAAAAAAGATTTACATCCTCGAGCGTGGCCCTGTTGGACAGGCAGATTATGGGCATTGCCAGATGATTTCGAATTTAATTCCCTTTCGACCACCAATAATTGGAACATAAAGACGGAACCGATGAATGTCGAAATAAAACAAGAAAAAATTTAATATTTAAAAAATTAAAATAATCATTGAATTTTTATTCCTTCATTCGAATAATTTTTCCATTCGAATAAAATTTCCTTATTTGAAAAATTTCATTATTTATGATACTTGATCAACGTAATAAGAATAGTTTTGAATAGGTTAATTTTTTTATTTTTATTTTTATTTATTATAAAATCAAATCCCCTCGGGGTAAATTAAAAAGAAAATGAGATAGATTACTGTACATGTTATCAGTGATAAGTTTTCTTCCAATGACGATTTCATCTCTTAAATATTCTGGAATATGAGAAG
>JALJEE010001698.1:0-53584 GCA_023231475.1 Seison nebaliae | reverse complement strand
GATATATGATAAAACTTTAATTAGATTCTCATCTGGATCATCAGATTTATCGAAAAAACTTTCCTTCGTTGCATTGCCATGTTCTTCAGAATGTGGAAAAATCTCTTCGTCAAGTAAAATATTCGATTCTGTGTCATTGATTGTTGATTCTGTGTCGTCGATTATCAACTCTTCTGTTATCGCTTCTCTATTTACCTGCTGAGAACGACGACGCGAAAAATTTCGCATATTCGCTGCTGATAAAGTCATTTTTAACAAATCCATGTTATTCATTTTGAAAAATTCAAAAAAGAATCAAAGCTAATAGATCATCAATAGCTAATGAGCAATGCATCGACATTAACATATTTTATCAAACATTACCGACATAATCCGAAATTATTGGTAGAGCGATTTATGAATAAAGAATTACTCAACATTGTTGTCATAGTAGAAATTATTATTGGTGTTGTTAACGTTATATCAAACTTTCGAACATTATCGATAAATCGAAATAAATATGAAATAATTAACGATTTTTTTGGATATATCCCGTTTTAATTTGAATAAATTTAGTTTTATCAAAATTTCGAATACTTTCGAACATTATCGATAAATCGAAATAAATATGAAATAATTAACGATTTTTTTTGGATATATCCCGTTTTAATTTGAATAAATTTAGTTTTATCCAAATTTCGAATATATCGAAATTTATTCTGGATATATTAAGATTTATTCTCGATAAATCCAATTTAAATTTTCTTGGTCCCCCTGGGATATGTTTTAAATATTCTTCGGGATTCTAATGATGGAGGTTCCATTATTAGTCCATCTTTCCATTTAAGAAGATAATATTAATTAATTATTATTAAAATCAAGATATATTTAGATAATTTAAATTTATAGTTTTATTATTAGATAGGGGTTAACATCATTTAACACCAAATCATCGTTGGATCCCCGAGATTATTATTTCTTCACGCTCTCACAAATCTAAATTTTTATTCTAAAAATGTTTCTTCTGAACACGTCATATCAGGTTGATTGTTTATCTAACTCCTCCCATTGGTTGTCATTTAGTTCTATATAGAATCTATATTATAGATTCTATATTAATGGAATGAAAGCTTATGGAGAGAAAAGCTTTTATTTCTCAAATTTGTTTTCCAATCTCCAATAATCCAATTTGTTAAAAAATAAAATTTAAAAGATAATAATTTTAAATGAAAAGTTTTGATGATTTTTACTGACGATTAATATATGAATATTTTTGAAAGTTTCTTTTAAATGTTCTTCGAATCGTATGGACAGAATGAAAAGGAAAACGTTAACTAACAATAATTGGGACGATGTCCAACGAAATGCAAATTCAGTAGAAAAAGAAATCGATAAGATACTCGTTGCTTATGCGCGAGTTGCCAACAATGTCTCTCAGGATGATGGTCATCAATATGTCGATAAATTTAGTGGAGCCATAATCTCCAAGAGTAACGAAGCGAATAAAGAGAAATTCGGTTGCTTAACAAATCAATTAGAGCAGTTATTGAAACAATTACAGAGATTGATCGATGAGATGGATGAAATGATGACAGACAACAGAAATCATTTTGAAGATACTCCAACGAATGTATATGGTGACACCATTCGACGTCATCATGAAATAATTTACGACTATCAAATGGAGTTTAATAAAACAAAAAATAATGTTCATTCGCATCTGGATCGATTAAATCTACTTGGTGATTCAGTGATTGATCCATCAGCTGGTTTGAGTCGTCGAAACGACCTATTGTTAAAGGAAGATAATTCTATAAATAATTCGGTGACGATGATTGAACAACAAATTAATGTGGCGAAAGCGTTAAAAGAGAATTTGGCTCATCAAAAATCGATATTGAGTGCCACATTCCAAAATCTTATGTCGACAGCTCAACAATTCCCAATCATAAATAAATTGACGAGAAACATCAACTTCCGTAAACGACGCGATGCAATTATTATAGCTTCTATCATTTCTTTTTGTACTATACTCCTCCTACTTTATGCGTTTCGACATTGAACTAATTTGAAAGTGGATTATAATTATTTCGGATTTCTTTCTTTCATTCTCAACTAATCCATTATCGATCGTCTAATAAATTATTTTTAATCTTTAGATTATCATTTTGTAGAATGGCATCAGCTATTATAAAGAATCTTGCTCTTTCCCTCAAGAAAAAAGAAACAAGAGATTATTTCTTAAGGTTCCTTTACAGATCAATTTCTTTCTCTTTATTCCTCTTTTCTTTATAGTACAGTTATTTTTATATTATATTTAATATCATTCTCCAATTTTCTTCTTTTCATCAAATTAAATCATCAGCATTTCTGGGGACCTGGTTATTCTTTCATGTTTATCATTTCATATTAAAATTTCATCATTTCAGTTGCCAATTGGGGAATTCCGATAGCTGCGTTCGCGGATTTAAAGAAAGATGCTTCAATGATATCTCCTCGAATGACTCTTGGTTTAGATGGACGCCTCCCCATTTTACACTCCATTTCTAGCACTTTGTTTCTATTCTCTATTATTTGCCAGATTTGCCGTCAAGGTACAACCCAGAAATAATTTGTTATTAGCCTGTCATATAGCTAACGAAATAGCTCAATGCACACAAGGTACTCGTTATATTCATTGGAGGTTTATTATCATTCATACAATTCTTCTCACGTAAATTATTTCAACGAATTATTATTAGAATGACGAAACCAGAAGAATATGCAAAGAGTTTTGGGAACGACGAAGAGAAAACGAAGTAAAATATCCATTCATTCAAAAATATTCATTATTTATCTTTTTGTAGTCAAGAAAATATTTTTATGATAAATCATTCTTACAATTGAACTAAATGATAATAAAATCTAGAATAAAATTGAATCTGATATATTTCCATGAAAGTTAAGTTGCATGTCTCGCATAATATGGAACTGTTCCATCACGCATTTTCTCCATTCGACTTTCCTATATGAGAAATAAAGGATATTTAAAAAAATAAATAAAATAGAACATGTTCCCAATTGGTGACGTAACTGGCGAACGTCGGTAATCCGAAAAGTAGTGACATGTAGAGGAAAAAGTTTTTTGGTTTCATTCGAACGAATTCGGGATAAGTATATTGCATCGAATAATGACGTTGTACGGCCGGATCGAAAATATAATCGCCTTTCACTCCACGATATGGAGATGTGACCATCTTTTGATATTGAGTCTTCAACTTCTTCCTGACTGTCCATCTAGCAGCGGCTGCTTCCAACTTATTTAATACGCGACTCGACATAACTTTCTGTGGTGATGGAGGGAGAGAGATATGAAATTTATAGAGTATAATATGGAATTCATTTGGAGAAATATTTGAATTTCTCCATCAATCTAATCACTTCCAATACAATCGATTCAGCATAAGATAATTCACTGTTTCGTTGAATGAAAGACGAGTGACCACCTCCTTCCGTGAGTATAAGAGAAATATTAATATTCTTCTCGATTTCTTGTAAAGGGATAGATTGAAGAGGAGAAAAGATATCATCATTCGAATTGATGAATAAAGTGGGACACATAATATGTGTCAACTTCCCTCTTAATAATGCATCTGCACAATAATCTCTATAGTTCTCGTAACCGAATAGAGGAGCAGTAAATTTTTCGTTCAATTCTTTAAATGTTTTACATTTGTTCAATTGATAACGAGAAATGAGATGACGGAAGAAAGAATTGTAATATCGATTAATGAATGCTTTTAACGTTTTCATAAGAGGACGTACGAAGAAATAATGATTGATGGTATATGAGAGTGATCGATCCATTTCATTCAAATCGAATGGAGTTGACAGAATGAATGCAACATCGATAAATGAACATGTCTTCGATACATAATGACTTAACACTAATCCACCTAATGAATTGCCAATGACATAAAATCGTTCCGTCGACGGATATTCACATCTGATCCATCTGACAACATGATGTAAATCGTCAGTGTAAGTTGCGGAGAAGACAATTTCCGTTTTTAGTTCACAATTTACTCCTCGATAATTCATGATGAATATCCGATGTTTCATCGATAATTCACATGCCAAATGTTCAATATATACAGCATTACTATCACCAGTCAATCCGGGAAGGAAGAGACATATCGACACTTTTGAACAATGATTATTATTCACTTCATCCAAACCCAACATTCCACCGTCAGGAAGACTTATGAAATTTCTTTTCAAATCCAATTTCTTCCCTCCTCGCCACAATAGACCAGCTAATGCATTTATATATGAATTTGTCATCCATTTTGGAGGACAATAACCATTAATGGCTACTGGACAATCACTCAGAATTCTCCTCCATTCCGATGCAGCATGACTACATATATAATTCTTCCGATAAGGTCGACAAATATTTGAGAGAAGTTCAAGAATAAAATGTGAAAATAAATAGCAGAAAAGGAGTAATAAAGGAATAATGAAGAAATAGCACAGACAATAATTAAAAGCGAAAATCATTTCTGATTTAAGAAGAAAATCCGAAGCTTTTTATTCTAATTTCTTCTTAATTTCCACCAGTTCCTACTTCATTCTAAACAATTTTGTTTCCTTCTAAATTATTCTCCTAAAAGAATTACTGGACTTTATTTAATTCGGTTCAATATATCATTCCTCAACTTGATAATCGAAAAATCAAAATAATATTTTGAGAAATATTAAGAAAATTTTTATTTACTGTTACTATTATTCAATTAAACTGACATACTTGTAGTAACATTAATGAATGTAAAATTTATTTATCAACCAAATCTCTTCCATTTAATTCATATGATAATCCATAAATAAATTGGACAACTATAAAGATATTTGAAAATTTTCTAAAAAATATTTTTCGCGACAGAAAATTTATTGGATAACTATAAAGATTTCTCATTAATTTCAGTAAGAGCACTCTCCAAAATGGATCTGAAAGTGACAGTACCTAACATCCAATGACTTCCTATCGATAACGTTTGTTCGATAAGACATTGGATGAATAATCGTTTATTATAATCACTTCGATTTTCCTCCATTATATTCTCACAATTTTCCAATTCATAAATTTGAAAGAATCCAGGAATGACAAGTCGTTGTAAGTCGACACAATTACAATCTTTTAATTCATAGAATAATTTTGCAGTCTCATCTATCATGACGTTCTCGTTAACGAGTAGACTTTGTTGAATCGGTTCTAAATCATTTGAATTTACTTGAAATATCATTACGTCAAATTTCCATTCAGCCCAATTACCACTGTCGCTACTCACAACTAGTTCTTCTTTCTTATTCGAATTCGAATTTATAAAAATTGAATCATGATTCGGAACTGATTTGATCGCTGTACTTTCTTTCGATTTCTGAATGTAGAGCATTCGATGAAGGAATTCATGTTTGATGATTGTACCAGTCGAATGTAACAATTGCCATATATGTTTGAGATCGGGTGAATAAAGTTGGAATGAAATTGGATAAATTATTGACGGTTCTTTCTGAGAGAACGAGGAGGATAGTAGTTTCTTTAATTTCCTAATAAATGGAATTCTCAAACGGAAATTTAAAGTTTTCGTATAAAAGATTACTGATTTCCCAAAAGATTTTTGAGAGAAATAATCAATTTCTTTTAATAATTCTTTCACATTATTTAAAATGTTATTTGAATGTTGGAGAAATAACAATTGAAAATCTTTTTCCAATTCGATGTCATTGAAGATATATTGATAAATATCATGAATAATCGTCTCGTCGAAATCCGTATTCTCACCAGAATGTTCATGAAGAAAGATGAAATTGAAAGATTTTAAAATTTCTTCCGAAAATTGATTCCATTGCATTAAGTTCTTTCTTAATTTGGAGACGAGACTATTCTCTAAGGAAAGATATCGAATATCCCAATAATCGATCGATTCATATGGAATATGATAAACAACATTAATTTTATAATTCTCATTCTCGAATGATTGAGATGAAATGAAATTATGAGAATGATCAATATTCCTTTCAATCTTCACTTTCACAAATCGATTGTTCTGTTGATTGTTATAAAATAATTCGTAATAAATGGAATGAGGGAAATTTGGAGAGATGAATCCATAATCAAATTGATGATTCTTTGATGGTGCATACTTTTCCCACATCTTCTCCAAAACGTTAAATAAATGTGGAACGAATTTATTCGTTAAAACTGGTCGATTTTCACACAGTCGACTGAATTTCGATATTTCAATTTTATTCGTTTTCAATGAACAATCATGAAGTAATGATGTGGCAGAATTAGAGAAATAAATATAATTCTTATCAAAATAATGTTTTATAAATGAATGATTTACTTTCACTATTGAGATATCTGTATTTCCATTATTAATTGAGAGATATTGGAGAAGGATACTCAATGATTTCCATTCGATTGATGATAATAAAATGATGTTGAGGATTAAAGATAAATTCAAAATATTGAACATGCTCTTCATTTTTTCCTTCCCAATTATTTCTTCAATATTTCTATTTCATTATATGCGTTTACTCTTCTTCTCTTTTAATCTCTTCATCTTTATCTCCATTTCCATCAATTCCATATCTATATTCCATACGCCTATATTCCCTATCTCTTCTTAAAAAAAATAAAGCAAATAATATAATAATAACTAATAATTCTACTATAATAATACTCTACTTTATCGAAATCTTTCTAAAGTTTTCTTTTAAAATTAGTTGTGGCAATTTGGATCATTTTCATTATGTTCGAAACTTTTCATTTCCATCAACTCCCCCCAACAGTATCGATTCATGTTTTCTGTCGAATTCGAAATAATCGACAATTATTTGTTGACTATTTCGGACGTTTTAAGAGTTTTTTGTGGTTTCGTCAAATATTTAAATGGTTAAAATGTTATCGAAGTATCGAAGAATAATGAAGATTATTCAGTAAGAATGTATTGAATGATTATTCGAAATTATTCAAATTCCACTTAATAACTCATAAAGCATAAAGGCATTTTTACTTCCAAATGAATCATAACAACTAGAACGAATACTCAAATCACTCATCATAATAAAACTTATTATTAATGCGTATTATATATCGAAAGATTTGTGTCATAGTCTCTCCTATGCAATTATCATGTTCAACTCACATCAACTATTCCATTGATATTCAATCGTTTCATTGAAATGATTCTAGGAATCAAACACACTGATTCATTGACTGATGAGTACATTCGTGAAATTTATTGTATTCTTACAATATCTGATATAAACATCTTACATTTTCTGCTTATTTATGGAAACAAGAAAATATTTTTCTTATATTTTTCAATTATTTCATATTTCCGATTCCAATTTTATCGAGCATTCAAATAGTTGAATGTCATTCAAATCATATTTATGTCCTTACAAATTCAAATTTCTTACTTCGATTATTGTAAGTGGAAAATTATTTGTTAATTTCCTTAAAAATAAAATAAAGCGATAAAAATTTTATGTTGTGTTGCGTAAGAAATTTATGAAAATTTTTTGCTATGTCATTCTTTAGGAGAGATTCTTTGTATAAAATGAGAAGAAATTTGCTTTGATAAAAAAATTTCTACGTTGCTTGTTTGTTTATATCTCATTTGAAAGAAAATTGAAAGATTTAAGTAACCTGAACATCATTTTTCAATGAAATCAATCTTTATGAAGAATTATTTGGAATTATCTTTACAAAATCATTAAAGAGACGATTGTTTGACAGTCGTTGAGATCGAGTGTTAGGAGAGGAAATAAATTGAATTTTTTAGCTGTTATTCTCTTGTCAATGTGAGAGAAGAAATTTAATAGAGAATGACTTTCGAAGAATATTGTGGAAGTAAATTCTTCATAGAAGATGTAGTTTGGAACACAACGAAACCGGATTTGACGGAATGTATGTACAATTCAGTGGTGATTTGGGTGCCATTGATATTTGTGTTGATTATTGGACCATTTTGGTTGAGAATGTTAATTCAACATCCATTTGGTCATATAAAAATCAATGCAACACATCAAATGAGATTTTGTATAATTCTTCTAATAATCGTATTAGAATTCATGTTATTAATTCGTAATTCCATCAACACTGACATTTCATCTATTGTTTATGATTTGAATGGCAATTCAACATATTATTCAATGATGGAGAAGAGGATCGATGCGAATATTGTCAATCCGACATTGAATATCATCATCCTGATATTTGTGGGAGTGATAATGAATGTGGAGAGATTAAATGGAAGACGAACGAGTGGATTCCAATTATTATTCTGGTTCTTGTTCTCGTTAGGAACCATTCTCAAATTCCAACATAATTTGCGAATCGAAAAAGAATTGAATAGAGTACCTGACATGTACAATTTCATTTCGGAATCATTAATATTTCCATTATCGCTCGTCATGTTCATATGGACATGGTTCCTCGATGAACATCCTGATGAATATTTGAGGAAAGAAGTGGAAAGGAAACAAAAAAGAGAAGAATTGGAATCATTTAATAAATCCGTTACTGAATCAGAACAATATAAACGACATATCGATCAATTAGTTTTTCATCATGAATGTGCAGAACCATGTCCTGAACCATATGTTTCTATTATTAATCGAGTATTATTCTGGTGGATAACACCATTAATGATGAAAGGTTATAAAACAACATTAGATCGAAAAGAGTTCTGGGCGGTGCCACCATCGAATCAGACGGATCATGTCGTTTCTAAATTTGAGAAGAATTGGAATAATTATTTGAGAGAGAATAATGTCGATATAATTAAAGCGTCAAGAGAATTGGAAGAACAAAAGAAAGAATTATTAGAGAATAAAGAAGAAGAAGAAGTGATGAATAATGGGAATGGACCGACAATTATCTTCAAATCAGGAAAAGAAGAAGTGAAAGTTAATGGAATGAATAAAGGAAAGAAATTAGGATTCTTCTCCAAATTGTTCAATGGAAAAAAGCAGAAAGAAAAGATGAAGAAAGAAGAAGATATCATATTTCCACAATATACTCATATCTCCATCTTTCGACCATTATTGAAATCATTCGGACAAAAAATGTTAGCCGGTTCCTTCTTTAAACTTTTACAAGATATTCTTCTTTTCGTATCTCCAATGTTATTGAAAGCATTAATTCGTTTCACTAAAGATCCTCAACAACAATCATGGATCGGATATTCATATAGTGCTCTCCTATTCCTCACAGCATTCTCTCAAACATTATTTCTTCATCAATATTTTCATCGATCATTAACGACTGGTCTTCGTTTTCGAACTGCCATCATTGGAATTATTTATCGGAAGACTTTAAGATTGAATTCAACTGCGAAAAACAGTTCGACAGTTGGAGAAATTGTCAATTTGATGTCAGTTGATGCTCAACGTTTCTATGATATTGTCACTTATATCAATATGATTTGGTCGGCTCCTTTCCAAATAATTGTAGCAATTTATTTCCTTTGGCAATTATTAGGACCGTCTGTATTAGCTGGTGTTGGAATTATGATATTGTTGATACCAATGAATGCATATTTTGCACAGAAACAACGTTCATGTCAAATCACAATGATGAAGGAGAAGGATAAACGAATAAAAGTAATGAATGAAATATTGAATGGAATTAAAGTTATTAAACTTTATGCGTGGGAGAATTCGTTCATGAAGAAAGTGAGGTCGATTCGTGATTTGGAATTGAAGATTTTGAGGAAAGTTGGATATATTAGTGCCGCATCCACCGTATTATGGTTCTCTGCTCCATTCATCGTAACGATTGTAACATTCGCAACATATGTCTTGTCAGATCGAGAGAATCATATTTTAGATTCAGAGAAAGCTTTTGTCGCTCTATCTCTTTTTAATATTCTTCGATTTCCAATGTCAATGTTACCGATGGTTGTCACAATGATTGTTCAAGCACAAGTGTCATTGAAACGTGTCAATAAATTTCTGATGTTACCTGAATTAGATCCAGATACGATTTCTAATGAAAAAGATGAGAAATTCGCAGTAAATGTGAAAGATTGTTCGTTTACTTGGCAACATCCATCAAATCCAGTGATAAAAGATGCTAATTTTGCTATTCCACATGGTTCACTCGTTGCCATTATCGGTCAAGTGGGTAGTGGAAAATCTTCATTAATTTCATCATTACTCGGAGAGACATTCCGTGTCAATGGAAAGTGTAATGTGGATGGGAGAATTTCTTATGTCTCTCAATTACCTTGGATTCAAAATGCGACAATTAAACAAAATATTATTTTTTTGAATGATTTCAATAAAGATCGTTATGATAATGTCATCGAACGTTGTGCATTAACACCAGATCTCGAAATTTTAGATTGTGGTGATGAAACGGAAATTGGTGAGAAAGGAATCAATTTGTCAGGTGGACAGAAACAACGATTATCAATCGCTAGAGCAACATATGCTGATTCAGATATTTATATATTTGATGATCCATTAAGTGCAGTTGATGCACATGTTGGTAAACATATATTCGATCAAGTCATTGGACCCAATTCTTTCTTGAAAGATAAAACTAGAATTCTTTCAACAAATGCCATTTGGCTTCTACCTCAATGTGATTATATTATGATGTTGGAGAATAGTGAGATTATTGAGAATGGAGAATATAAAGAGTTAGTGAAAAAGAAAGGAAGATTCGCTCGTTATATACGTCAACATCTTATTGAAGATATTCATTCTACAAATCAAAATGAAGAAATTGATGAAGAAGATGATAAAAAAGATTTGAAGAAATTGGAAGAATTTATGGAATTACCTGATGAAATGTTAGAGGATTGTGGTTTAGATAAGAAGACGGTCGATCAAATTCATTCGATGAAACGAAAGACATTTGATCGATTAACAAGTCATACTTCACTTAAACAGAAATCGATAGAGAAAGAAGAAGCAGAGAAAAAGAGATCGATAAAGAAAACTAAAGGAAAATTAATAGAAAAAGAAGATATGAAATTAGGTTCAGTTTCAAAGAAAGTCATTATAACTTATTTGAAATCTGTTGGACCATTTATGTGTCTCTCTATCATTTTCTGTTATACAATGACGAATGGATCGAATATGGGTGGAAATATTTGGTTATCTGAATGGAGTAATAATGCAGAGGACGAAGTGAATAATACTTCCAAATTAGCAATGAGATTAGGTGTCTATGCCACTTTTGGTGTAATTGAAGGTTGGTTCATTTCTTTTCAATTTAATATTTGAAATTGATAAATATATAATGAAGTTTTATTCAAATCATTCATATCAATTCTCATAATGTTTTGTCCAATTTTGACATCCTCTCAATTTCATGATAAATTTGTTGAAATCATTTTGAATTGTCGATTGTTTGAGAAAGATAATTGTTTATCATCCAAATCATCTGGAGATATATTCACCAGATATGGTGATAATTTGATGATAATCGATACAGTTCTTCCCTTCAATTTCACCTCATTATTAGCAACCATCATACAATTAATTATGAGTATTTCTCTTATTTTCTTCATTGAATTGTTGGATTATGATAAATTATTCAATTTGTCATATTTATCCTTTCAATCTCTTATGATTGGTTTGATGATTATTCTTCTCATTTATTTCTGGAAATGTGTTCGATGGATAAAGGTAATTTAATGATTTTTCTATTTTAGCTATCTTCATATTGGCCCAATCGATACTCATCATTATTGGGACGATATGTGCTGCTTCTCTTCTTCATACGCTTCTCTTGGAATCCGTTTTGAAATGGTCGTTGACTTTATTTGAAGCGACACCTTCTGGTCGTATTTTGAATCGTTTCACAAAAGATATCGATGCTGTTGATGGAACAATTCCTGCATCCTTACGAATGTTTCTCATGACTGTTCTCAAAGTTCTCTCTACAATGATCGTTATAGCCATTAAAATTCCATTTATTCTCATCGTCATCTTACCATTGGGAATCATCTTTTTCTTTGTACAAGTTCGATTTGCTCTTAAAATCTCCAAATATTTATTTCATAATTTCTTTTATTTCTTCTTTATTAGAGATTTTATGTGACAACATCGAGACAATTGAAACGATTGGAATCTGTTACACGTTCACCAATTTATTCACATTTCAGTGAAACGGTTAATGGCACATCAATCATCAAGGCATTCAAAGCCAACAAAGATTTCATTAGAACGAATGCTGTTCTAGTCGATGAAAATCAGATGTGTGACTATCCAAACATTTCTTCTAATCGGTTTCATTTTTTTTATGAAATTTATTAAAACTTTTCAATTTTTCTCCTTATCTATAATCAGATGGTTAGCTATCCGTTTGGAGTTCGTTGGCAATTGTGTCATATTATTCGCTTCATTATTCGCTGTCATCCAAAGAGATTCTTCAGCTACCTTAACTCCTGGTGGAGTTGGTTTAGCTATCACATACGCAATGAATATTACACAGACATTAAATTGGATGGTGAGAATGAGTGCCGAATTGGAAACGAATATTGTTGCTGTTGAAAGAATTAAAGAATATTCTGATATGCCACCAGAAGTTAAAGAATTTTTCTTCTTTTTCCCCAATTTCAATTGAAATATCAATTTAGGCTGATTGGAAGATTGAAGATAAGACACCACCACCAGATTGGCCTCAGAATGGAGAGATTCATATGGATCATTATTCTGTTCGTTATCGAAAAGGATTAGATCTTGTTCTCAAAAACATTGATATTAATATTAAGAGTAAAGAAAAAGTTTGTGTTAATTTAATGAAATTTAAATATTTATTATTTAGATTGGAATTGTGGGAAGAACTGGTGCAGGAAAATCATCATTAACATTATCTTTATTTCGCATATTAGAAGCAGCTGAAGGAAGAATAAAAATTGATGGAATTGATATAAGTAAAATTGGCTTGCATGATTTAAGAGAAAAATTGACAATTATTCCACAAGATCCAATTATATTCTCGGGAACAATTCGAGAGAATTTAGATCCATTTGATAATTCGAATGATGAACAATTATGGAATGTTCTTTTTCATTCTCATCAATTTCTTTAATCTATCATTATTTTAGTCTTTAGAATCAGCTCATTTGAAGAATTTTGTCAAGACATTACCTGAAGGACTCGATTTCCGATGTACGGAAGGTGGAGAGAATTTGAGTGTTGGTCAACGACAATTATTCTGTTTAGCTCGAGCACTTTTAAGAAAAACAAAAATTTTGATATTAGATGAAGCAACTGCTGCTATCGATGTAGAGACGGATGGTTGGATTCAACAAACGATACGAACAGAATTTGACGATTGTTCTGTATTGACCATCGCTCATCGTTTAAACACTATTATGGATAGTACGAGAGTTCTCGTTATGGATAAAGGACAAGTTGCCGAATTTGATACTCCGGAAAATTTGCTGAAAAACCAAAAATCGATATTTTATTCTATGGCGAAAAATAGTGGCCTTGTTTCATAAATGACATCCAAAATTTTTCTCTAATTTTATCTTATATATATGTTATTCAAATTGTATGAAAAATTCTATTGTAAATAAACTTATTTTATAGTACTCACATTCCATATTATTTCGAAAATTTCAATTTTTTTAAAGTTCGGAAAATTTTGGAATGATCTGATACCTAATGATCGAGACTCATTCACTCAAAACTGAAACTTCTAATTTATATCAAAAAGGCTTGGAATAATCTTCGTGGAGTGTCTTCGATCAATGGAATCTAAACTCAATCCCGAAAATAATCCAATAACTCCTAAAATGATGAATCATCTTTTTTCCATCTTTTTTTTCAATATCAAAATTATTATCATAAATTTATTTATTATCTAGTGTAATGATAAGTAATACCAATATAGATATTTATGTTATCTTGATTGAAATAATAAGAAAAAAAATTTGAATTTTATTAAATTGACGGAAATCAGAAATTTGACGATATTTTTTCGTTCAAAAGTATTTCATTGTATCAAACTGAATTTCTAACAACATCCAACTGATCTTCAATATTTCTTCGATAGAATAACATAATATGTAATTCATATTATTCGGTTAAATGACCTGATTCGTTTGTATTCGATATAACTTCGCACTTCAAATTTTCGTAGCACATTCCGATTCCAAATGAATTGTCTGGTTAAAGCGAGAAGAAATTAATTTTAGATAAGAAATCATCGTTTTTAATTTATTTTGAGAGTTTCTTATTATAAAATTATTTGTAAAAAACGTTTGGTCGTTTGGACCTCCGTCACAAATTTTAACTTTTCTCATTGTCAATTGAGTGGAAAAGGAATATAAGAGAATCTCTAAAACTGAAAGGTTATCATCGGAACGAAATCGGAAATAAAATATCGACCTTTCTCGTGTATGTGTGTGTATTTGTAATGATTTACCAAGCCACTAAAAGAAGTTCATCAAAACGTTTCTTATTTCTTTCTAACATCTTAAAACAAATCTTTTGATGAGAGAAACTTTCTCTTCCACAACAAATTTCAACAGATAATCGATTGATTGAAGATCGACGTAATTATATTTAATTGAATCTTTTTCCTCTTTCATTCACATTAATTAAATGAACAATAATTAGATAATAAATAAACAGGAAAAATTGAATAAATTTTATCATTTTCCTACAAAAAGATTTCCCATCAATAGATAAATCAATAAATATTGATTATTTATGATGACTATTTATTTATTTATTTCGATGACTCGATATTCGATTTCACTCCAAATCTTATATGGTCGACATTTGTTCTCTCGTTTAATTGGTTTACTTTAACGTTTACTAATAATTATTTTTATTTAACTATCCAATTTTCCAGAGTTGTATTTGGGAAGACGATGGATATAGATTTGGAATAAATGATAGCTCTTCTATTCTCTTATTATTTCATATACAGTGACGATATTTTGTGTTGGCTGTTGTTGATGGTAATGTTGATGATGATGATGATTCATCCACAAGAAATTTCACTATATCTTCCGATTTTTCTCGATGTTTCACTAACAATTTCTTTTCGGCTGTTAAGTGGGTGGTTATGGGTTAGATACGTTTCCGTCCATTGACAATTTATTGTTTGTTTGTGAGGATTCTATTAACCTTCTTCAAATATTTCTATTAAACTCCTTCGACGGGGGAGATCCATTGTTTGATTGATGAGATTGACATAATCAATGTTGGTTGAGAGAATGAAGATTGAATTGCAACCATTTCATATAAAATTACAGAAACACTTCAAGTCAAGTTTATGTTTATTATATATCGTTTGATATTGAAGAGATTGGAGAAGAGGAATGACGAAGAGAATATGATTATATAAAGTGAAAGTGTCTCCTCTTGTTCTGGAGAAGAATTTCTTTTGGATTCCCATCATTATGTTATTTCGTCAATCTTTGTTCAGTTGACTTATATAGAGAAATCGTATTTGGTAACAAACGGAGATTGATCCAACGTGAAAATCAGCTAGATTTATTGGTAAATCTACATATAAATATGAAATTGTCATCTCGAGATATCAGTTCGATCTTCCTTGTTAGTTGGATGTCGGAAGAAAATTATTTTGACATTGTTACTCTCGATTACAAATTACACTTTCTCCCAAATAACACATCTGGTATTTAGATAATTCTCACTCACATCATCATCTTTCTCATCAATCACCCACTTTTTTCCCATTCAATTCCTAACATCAATTATCCATATTGACTTTTGATCATTTGATCATCATCCCAATAGTTTCTTCCTTCATCTACTAATTTCCTTTCATGAATTTCTAGAGTACTTCTCTTTCAAATGAATCGACAGATAATTATACAATCAAATTATATCGACTTCGATAACGACACTAATATTATTGAATGCGTATGAATAGTAGTCGAAAATATGATTCTACTAATTCTTCTCATTTCTTATTTCATTCAATTCAGTCAACAACGTAATTTAGTTTATATCGATTCGACAACATATTCGAATGAACAGAATAATTATCAGAATTATATCGAAGATCAAAAAAATATTTCTTCTCAGTTAAGATTAAATTTCTATCGTGATTCAATAAATAACTTCAAATATTATCAAACCATCAAATATTGTTTAGAATCCGGTTCCTATACGATATCACATCATAATCAAAAGAAACGTTCAATTCCAAATAGTTTTTATAAGAAACCAAAAAAACTACCTCACAGAACTTCATTAATTTGTACAAGAAAGAATCATGTTCTGGTAATTCTTTCAGTGAAAATCGGTCCACAAATTCATCAGAACTATGATGAATGTGGAGAGATTGATATGAATTGCGCAATACGTTTCGATTCAATTCTTCATTATTGTAATGGGAAAGTTATGTGCGTTCTACCACGATTACTTCCCATCGAACGTCGTAGTGAAAATTATCGATTAAATAATTACACGATGAATTCGATGAAATATTTAAATTCTGATCGAATGAGCCTATTAAGGAGAACACTTCAATCGATTGTTCGATTAAAGAATACGATTGAGAATTTTAAATCTCAAAACTATAGAACGAAATTTCCAACAAATTCAGTTAATAAGAAAGTTGTGATAGAATTATTAAGGAATAAGATACAAGACTATCGAAAGAAAGTTATTAAAATCATTCGTGAAATAAAATCAAGTAAAGTTCAATCAGACAAACGAAAGAAAGGAAGAAAGAATGAAAATAAATGTCGAAATTTAGAGATGCATCATCTATTCAGTGTAATGAATATTTATATTAGTTGTATTGATAAAAGTTAAATTATTTTAAATTTCACATTTAATTTTCAAAATAATTATCCATTTTTAGAGTTGTGGCAACAAGTAGAGAATCGATTATTGCAAAAACAAGAAATCGTTTTAGATGCACCCATTGTAACTCCATCGGTGATGTTGAATAAAAGTTTGAAAGTTAATTCTCAGAATTTAATGTTAAAGAATGGTGCATTGGCTGATGAATTTATTCAAATGAAATTGTTGCCAAGAAGATTTCTCGATATTTTCAATATTGGACAAAATAATTATCAAATCTTTCCCAAATTAACCAATTTGACAACGACGAAACTATTTCATTCATCAACTACAAAAACTACAAAAATGAAGAAGAATTATTGGCAGAAAACTACAATCAATTCATCAGGATTATTATATGGTTTGGCTGAAATATTTGGAAATATTCTTCCACGAACAACAACAATAACAGCAACTAGTTTGATAAAACCTGAAAAGAGAATGAAAAAAACTTCAAATCTTCCAATAACTACCACAACAACAAATTTCATTCCAATGAAAACGAAAGTGAATAATTTTAAGAAATTTTCAAATTTACATTACAATTATGAATTTCATTCTAAATTGAAGAATAATAATAATAATGAGAATTATATCAAATTGACAACATCAACAACAAAAGTGAAGAAATTACCAAGAAAACGATTAGACTCGAAAAAAGAATTGTTCACGACGCCACTGATTGAAAGAGCTGATCGACAAACGGATCAATTGCGAATATCGTTACAACAAACGAAGAAAGTAAAAGAGAAAATGTTTCTTAAAAATTCTGTTAATAATTTTCTTTTTAATTTCAAATTTAAATTCAATTAATCTAAATAGATTTCTGATTTGGTTTTAATTCTATGTGGAATAATCTTCACCACGATACTTCTTGGTCTTTTAGGATTTATCGTTTATCATAAACGATATTTCTCATGTAGTTCATCCATCAATTATTTGGATTTTACTAAACCGAAAAATTATTTAACTGAAAAATTTACGAATGGATCTTTTACTTTCATCAAGAAGAATTTAAAGAAAAGTTCGTTATGGTCAAGTTCGGCGGAATGTCAATTATCTGAAGTGAGAACGAAATCGGAAACATCAAATTCTTCATCTAATTCAACTTTAACTAAATTATTTAATCAGAATTTATTAGACAATAATATTCGAAATGCAATTGATGAATTGAATAAGAATCAAGCCATATTAACTTCTGGAACATTGACAGATATTTCACCATGTGACGATCATTCGAAAATAAAATCAAAAGATGATAATTGGTTAATTCATTCGATTAATCCAAATAAATCAGAAAGTATGATGGATACAGCCGAAAAATTGTTGAATTTATCGAAAAAGAATCAAATAAATAAATATTCAATTTTCGATCAAAATTATTTATTGGAAACTTTGAAGAAATCGAACGAAATTGATTATAAGAAACCGAATTCTATTTTAAAGAAATGTCAATCAGTAGATGCTGTGGAAGATATGTTGTTAATGGAGATTTATGATCGAATGAAAACCGATAAGAATATCGATATTATGAAACCAACAACAATAACAATCGATGAAAATAAATCATCGAAATCGAAGAATACTTTGACGAAATTAAAAAATAGTTTTTCTTTAGAAAATATTTTCACTTCCAAACGGATTGATGATAAACAATTGAAAGTTTTATCCAAATCAACGAGTGACTGTTCAATCATCGACACCGATTCACAACAACAACAACAACAGAAGAGAGCGTCTTGTACATATCCCACAATTTCACATTATCGTTTAACGACGATACCAATTATTCCATATAAGAAACCGGAGAAGAATATGGAATTGAATCATATAAGAAATTTTAATTTTTCTCCTTCAGTATCAGAGAAATTGTCTTGTTTCAAAAAGAGATTATTATCGAAGAATTCAGAAAAGAAACAAATATTACCATCGTTCTATTATACGGATGAATTGAAAGACGAAGACGTGAATTTAGTGAAAGAGAATAATGAAAGAAAATTAGAAAAACATTCACAATTATATAATTATAGTTTGAAAATTGAAAGAAAACAATTGACTGATCGTTATGAGAATCGACTTAAAAGTCGAAGTGATAACGATATGGATGAGAATCAGAGATGGATGAAAGAACAATCATCAAAAGAAAAATTGAATAGAAGTATCGTCATAAATGTACCTCCTCCATCACCTTCAGCATATCATTACATCGATAAACAAATGAATTGGAATGAAATAAATAAATCGAATGAGAATCATATAGAACAACTGTCTGATTTGACAAATGAGAATGTGATAAACGGAGAAGGCTATCAACAATTACCATCCAACATTCAATATCAATTGGTAATGTTACAACATTCGCCTCTATCCGTCATAACTGAAGAGTCATTTGTCGCGTCAACACTACAACAAAGTCGAGCAACATTTATCGATTCGAATATTAACATCGATTCGAAATTTGTCGATTCGTTATCTCTACCTCATCAACTCAACTATTCCAACAACATCAAAGATGATCGACGCAGAAGTATATCAGAAGTAAGTGATGCAACTATTCTCGTATCATCTGACGACAAATTGACACCTAGCTCCGATTATTTTGATGACTTACACTGATTGATTTTCTCTCATTATTATAACAGTTGTCGTCCTTCTATTCAAATATTTATATTCTATATTCTAATAAAAAAAATTTCTTTTCGACAACTCACGTCAGTCGATCCTTGATCCCTTCACCAGTTACACTATCTCAGATTAGCGATGTGTTCATCATTAACTAGAGAATATTGTACGATTTACTTGGGAATTTTTAATGGAAAATTCATGATATGAAAAAATTGGGTAATATCGTCAATGACTATTCAGATTTTGTTACCTAATCTAATAAATTTCCTGTTGAAATGACTAATAAAAATGAGACGAATTTTCATCTCACTAAATCAGACTAAAAAAGTAATCAGAAAAATATATTTCAAAAAAGTAATGTTACGCTAATTGTCATTGATAATATAATTATTTAACTGAATCATCGATGTTTTCAATCATCACATTGAAAGGAACATACGTTCACTTTCTTGAATGTAAAATTAAAATATAATTAATATATCTCAAAAATCTTTACGTATTATCAATTTGTAGATATTTGATATATTCCAATATGAGATAATCCCATTCATTGAAAACTTTTCAATTTTATTTCCATCATTAACATTTGACAATTAAATATCACGTGGTCATTATTCAATAATGATATGCATGAAATTAAATTATCGTTCAATGTTAATATGTTCCAACAATTTTTAATTTCAGTTAATTCTTATATAGAAAATTTATGTCAAGTCGTACAGTGATTAAATAACTTAAATAATTTCCTCACATCATTCAAATTTCTTTCAATTATAATTAGAAGGATTTCTAAAGAAATAATGAACAAACTATTCTTCCAACAATCATAATTATCTCATAAAATGGTATAGAGGAACATGCAAAAAACGGTCAATACATTTTTTGTTTGCCAGTAATATCCGGTAATACAATTCTCCTCCTTCTTGCTTCCCGTAGAAGATAGATGCCTCAACTATATCCTCCTACATAACTTCAAAATGAGCAATACGTGTGCGTTCTTTGAGAAAAAGGGTTGATGTGTAAATTGAAGAAAAAAGTTTTTTTGGAGAAACAGGAGAGCAACAACAGACTTTTCTCTTCCAATTCCTTAACGACCATAAATCAGCAAAGTAGATAAAAACGAAGAACGCGAAATAATATCCGGTATAAAATATGACGATTGTACATTTACTTCCATTGATCTGCCTTTTCCCAACATTCAATCTCATTGTAAGTCCACAGAACTCTCCAATCTCGACATATATCGGACCTGATGATATAAGAATAATATTTGATGTTACTCTCAATTAATTTCCATTGGTAATGTTACACATCATATTCTGTCTGGCATTCAAATAAAGTTATTGAAAAGAAAACTAATCATTTCATTTTCCGCTTATCAACTTCCTTAAATGATATTCTGATAATTCTTGAATTCAATGTCGACTTTACGTTGTAAAAGAAATTGAAGTTACTTTTGAAGTTTTTTCTGACTGAAGAACCAAAAAATTTTTTTTTTCATTTTTCTGAAATTCAATTAGAAAATTCATTTTGAGAAGTCTCAATTTCTTTTCAATGAATTTACCATTTCCTGTAATCTTTAACAAATCTATTATTAATCGATCTTTTTTTTTAAATATTTTTTTTGTTCTAATTCATCAGGAATAATCTGAAATTTTCACTCAATTTCTCCATTCGCTCAATACATTCATTTAATTATTCACATCAAATATTCTTTTCCTCTTACCAATATACTATTATTTATAGTCGTTTTGTTCGGTGTTTGCAGGAAACAATGTGATGTATTTGAATATATCTCGTGTTGACAGGTTATTATCAAGCAAGAGCGCGAACAAATAGATTTGAAATGTCTCCCTCTAATGTAAAAGGTGCAGGTGCGGAACTTCATACGTATGTAATATAATGAACGAATAAGATTAAGTAGGAAAGGTATTGATTGATCGATCGATCGATTACTGCTCTAAAATTAAAAATAACTTTTCCAACAAAGTCGAAAGTAAATACCAATTTCGTGCACAATTCCATCGAATCTTTCAGAAAAAAAAGAATTATTATTATTCACCACAATCAATTTTGCAGGTGATGATATATCGAATTCATCAGAGATTCGCAATAAACCAAATGTTCTTATTTCCTTTAAAATTTCAAACATGTGCTAACCAAAAAATCACTTTTCCTAAGAGTTTTCATATTCTTATTTCAATCTTTCCATTCTATTGTTTTCCTCGATGATTTCGTGAACAAAACTGTCACAATAACTTTCCAATCAATAATTATCTACCATCATATTGTTGTGCTCTAAGGGCAAAAATGATGTTTGATGTTTCTTGAAGTTTCAAGAGTTTGAGATAATTTAAAAAAAACAATTTTTATAGCAGCAAAAATATTTCTATCAGACAATTTGTATGTTTATATGTTTTTTTTTCTCCTCGTCACTATCTTAATTTTAATGAGAATGAAAGTTTGACAGAAATCTGATGAACAATAAACAAACGTTATAAATAGTTGAATAATTGAAAAAGAAACATATTATTGATAGAGTTCCTGATAATTTTTCTTTTTTTGTATGATGTTATGCTCAACTCACTTCTACATACACCTTTCAACTGAAGACTAAACATTAAGAAATAATAACTTTTAAATACAGAGAATGCCAGAATGATAGATTATTCTTGTGTGATAACCTTGCACAGAAGTAGGAATGTCTGGAAATCTTTCTGCTTCGCCATTCGCAGGATGGAAATAGATTCTTTTGAACCTACATTAGTCATTAAAATCGATATGTTACAAGATGATGGAATGATGCAGATAAGGAATGGTTTAAGGATCGAAGAAGTAAGAGAAGAAGTAAGTGAAAGAAATTCAATAAAAAAAAAGTTAATTTGGTTGATTCAATTAATATTGATTCCTAATGGTCTTCCCCAACGATAAGCGACGGAATAGTTACTGCTCCTATCAAAACTATCCTATCTTCTTCCCTCAAACTTATTTAATGGAAATCAATAATTATAAGAATGAGAGAAGTGATTAGAATAGAATAGAACAAAATAGAATAGAATAGAAGAGTAGATATTGTACAATCTATACATTATATTTCTCTCATAATATTTCTCTTCCTTTTTCTTTATCGATTAGAACATCCTTTGCCATTCCAATCACTTCCTTAGATTATTGTGCACGATTAAAAGAATATGTTAGTGGTCGAGTGAAAAAGAAGAGTTATGTGGAATGTGGGAATGGAAAAGAAAACAGTCGAAGTTAAAAGTGGAGTGGGAGATATGGAACCAGAGAAAGAAGCCGATCTTCCTATGTTTTCATTAGATGCTCATTGCTTATGTGAATTGTGATATGTATTGTATTAAGTGAAATGTAGATAAATCAGATGAAATTACTCCCACAATCATAATAATAATCATTCTTTTATTTGGACAATTTAATCGATTTCACTCAATAGATTCTTATGCACTGTCATAGAGTACCACCACGTATAGAAATTATGAGATTGTTTCATCTCTTCCAACATTAATCGTCATCATTCCAAGTAGTAGGATCGAAAGATTATTTAATTTGATTCTGCACCTTCCAGCCACAACAAAAGATTTCCACCAAATCCATCTTTCAACAGAAGATAACTTTTATTACGAGGTAATTATATGAAGTAATTATATGAGAGTGAGTCAATCGAGATAGATATCATCTCAAATTCTAGATACTCTCAATGTATATCTGATGCACAACCATATAACGATTGTTTAGTAAGGTATTCAACTTCATTCAAAAGATGTTCTCTATCATCTCTATGAATGAGGTATAATGATTTGGCACTACTTTCCTCATCTGTCATTCTCTATCACAATGATAATAATCTAATATTTACCTGACAGTATCAACTGATATAAAATACGTTTGCTCAACTTGATCTAATATCTATAAAATAAAGAAATCTTTCTTCCTTCTTTTCCTGTCCTTCTCTCCTCAACATTTTATCTCATATGAAGTCAATTTGGTGGAAATTATTAATTTTCTTATCTTCCAATTTTCTTATCTAACGTAAGGTCATTTAGATCATGATATTCTCCAATTATACAATTTACTTATTCTTCTTACTCATCCAAACTATCACAATCATACTCGTTAATGGCAATAATGGTTTCGATTTGAAGACATGTCAACGGATTCCTGCCAAATTCCGAAATGTAAAACATTCGGGAGACAACGGATTCTATTTGAAATTATTAGACGAAAACAAATATTTCGAATTGGGAGCAACTTATACATGTTCTACTTTTCTTCTTTTTTCCTTTCAAAATATTTCTCTTTCAGTATCACTAAACGCTCCAAAAATTTACAATGAAGATATTGTTATAAGTATTCAACAATTCGCTGTAGTTGCTGTTCCTGATAATTACCATCCAACGACATCGATAAAACCTGGTTCAGCAATGGGAAACTTTTATGTTAGGTTTTTATATAATATAAAGTGTAAAAGAAGTTTTTGAATAAATTTTCAGATTATCAATGATGATATAGCAAAGAGACATCCAATTTGTCCCAATCTCATTCTACATCGGAATAAAAATGCAAAAAGAACAATCAGCCTAATTTGGAAAGCGCCAGATCGTGAACATTTAAAATCAAATTGTGTTCGAATTCAGTTAGAATTTTTTCAAATTCCAAATTTCTCATTATTGTCAAAGAGCTACCGTTGTTCAAGGATATCATATATGGTTCATGGATGATGGGAGATTAACAATGAAACTCTGTCTCAAAGGTTTCAAAAATTCACCATTTAGTTGATTGAACTATTTGAAATTTCGTCTAGATTCTCCAGAATATAAACAACTTCAATTGGAGCGAAGACAAAAGGCTGAAAAGAAAAGAAAAGCGAAAAGATGTTGTGCTTGTGGTGAAGCCAAATATACTTTGACTTTCCATGGTTTATGGTCAAAGATGACACATGCGAAAGATTATCCAGAAATTGAACAAGCCATTCATTGGTCACCATTAATTGGTGCAGTACATTCACCTGAATATGAAATTTGGTCAGAAGGAAATTTAGCATCTTCAGGATTAAAAGCAGTAGCAATGTATGGAATGAGTCGAACGTTAGAAAATGAATTTCGGAATCATGTTAGTCAATTTGAATATTTTCTCTAATCCACAACTGTTTGAATTGTTTGTGAATAAAATTTTAAGTCGAAAATGATCCGAACCGTAATAGTAACGGCTTCGTTGAGAATAAATTCACCAGCTCAAGTGGTACAAGCTTTATTCAGTTCGAATTCTCAAAAAAACATGTTGACATTTCTAACACATTTAAACCCGAGTCCCGATTGGTTTGTAGGTAAGAAATGATTAAATTAATTTTTTTTATTGTCTCTTGTGTTTACTTATTCTAGTCACGTTTTGGTCAAATTCGTAAAATAGTTTTTGCTGATGGTCTATGGTGGCCGCGACATAATGGCCGGACATCATTCGATTTCGTCACTGTGAAAAATTATCCTTATCTCTCTTTCGTGTCTATGTTCGGTCCATCACCAGATTGGATATCTGGTTAGTGTCTAAGAGAGAATTGTGCAGTTGCATATTCTAATGGAGAATAAATTTTATATATAAATTTTTATGTAAATTTTCCATTTCCTTTTATTGGTAGGATTGAGCAATTTTGATTTATGTCTATCGAATTGTACTTGGATAAAGAATGCGATAGTAGATTTATATCCATATGATGCTGGTGTAGACAGTGGCGTTTCTTATATGGTTAACACTTTTTTTTTGAATGAATTTCTTTTAAAATAATTTTGTAGAGTGAAGATAGTCCAACATTACCACAAGAACCGATTAGTAGAATAACAGGAAATAATCCGAATAATGTTCAATCTCCATTCCATAATGCAGGTGGAGATGAGATATTGCCAGTAGCACGAGTTCATATTGAACGACAAATTTTAAGAGGTGCTCATTGTCCGAATAGTGGGAGTCCAGCGAAACCGATTCGATTACGTAGTCGTCGAGTAATGAATAAAGGAAGATATAAAGGTGGAATGTTGAGTGTTGCTCGACATAATTATACGAGGAAAATCAAATCGTCAGAACATTGTAAAACGACAAATTGGTCGGAATGGTCAGTTTGTTCGGTGTCATGTGGAACCGGAAAACAAGTGAGAACGAGACAATTCATTAATCGAAATTCTTCGCCGTTACGTCGACGTGACATCGGATCGAACAGATGTATTCAACGACTTCGAGAATATCGAGCATGTGTCGGTGTTCATGAATCTTGTATATCGGAAATGTCGTTAGAAAAGAAATGTATGTTAACTTCTTGGAGTTCATGGTCAATATGTCTTCCAGACAATGAAGTGAAAGATCAACTGAATAAAAGAAAAGAGAATATTCAAGTTTTAAGACGAATAATATCAGAAGGAGAATTATCTGATCCATTATGTGAAAGAATTCGTGAAATTATTGATCAGAAATTATTTGGTCTTCTTTCTTATAATGGAATGAGATCGAGATCGAGGAAATTCCTTTATGAAATAAAGAATATGGACTCTAATGATAGAATTAGAAGTTGTAATAATTATGCAAAAATGAAATCTGAAGATTTCCTCCAATCTCAAACTTGCACGTCTTCTACTCAGATCGATGAACAGATTCGGAATGACATTTATCGAATAAAAGCTGAATGTGAAATGAGATCAATGACAATAAATGGACGGAAAAGTTAAAAAATCGTTTTTTTTTTTAAATAATACTTTAAAATGTTTTTATTTCTAATTAAATTTCTTCAGGAATTTGTTTACAACCAATGAAGATTGGAAGTTGTAAATCTACTATTCCTAAATACTTCTTCTCATCTACACAGGGCGAATGTCAACAATTCATTTACAGTGGATGTAACGCGAATGAAAATAATTTTTATTCTATGGAAGAATGTTCAACTGTTTGTGGAATATTTTTTGGAGATGGTTAAAACTTTTCAATTTAATTTATTTGAAAGAGATAATTGTTTAGAGGGAGGACAATTATTAGGGAAGCGTGATTGTCGTGTAACTGAATGGAGTGAATGGTCTGATTGTCCAGCACCCTGTAATGAGATCGGTGTCATTTTCCGAATGAGAGTTTTTAAGAGTTTCCCATTGAATGGAGGAAAAGAATGTCCGATAGAAATGAAACAAATGAAGAATTGTAAGAAAGAATGTAAAAATCGTAAGTCAAAAAGAAATTTCTCCTAAAACTTTTAATAATTGTTTTATTTAATGGTAATCTAATTCTCATGTTTTCTCTTAACCTGTTTGCATTTTAGATAACATTGAACAGAATACTTTTAATTTGAATGAAATTCCAATGGGAATACCTCATTTAATCCGAAGACAACATCCCGAAGTGTATAAAAGACAACCAACAATTGATCTCATCACACCAACAGAGGCATCTGTTACTGTTTATGATTATTATAAATTAGGAAAATCGGGAAACGGATTTGGAATCCCAAATAAATCGATTGCATCCAATTTCCATTTTAACCTCATCAACTTGTCTTATTTGTTTTCCCTAACCATTTTTCAATTAATCATCTTTTAAATTTCATATATTTCTCTTCCTTTCTCACCACACACACACACATATACACACACGTTTCATCTTCCATCAATCCAATTATCCGGTGCAATATTATCAAAACAACAATTCTTTATTTCATACAAAAATAATAAACAGATTGTACAATGAGCGAATGGTCCACATGGTCTACCTGTAACAAGTCTTGTGGAAATGGTTCCATTCAAAAACGAACGAGAACAGTGACCAGTGGAATAAATTGTGATTCGACCGAAGAAATACGCGAATGTCATTTACCTCCATGTCGTCGCCAAAAGACAAAAAGAAAAATTTAAAAATTAATCAAAACTAATAATGTTTTCCAATTACAAAAATTTTTTACAATAAATTTTCAAAACGATCTGCTCTAAAGTATTTTCGAATTGAGATTATCTCATATTGAGAGATAAATTGAAATTGGACAATGATCACTTCCTTTCACATCATCATGAATTATACAATCACAAACATGTTCTTCAACGAATGAAGGAGTTGTAATGAAATAATCTAAACGCCTAAGAAAAAAAAAAGAATTAAATTTTAAAACTAATGAAAGAATGAAAATTAACCATCCCACATTCTTTTGTCGAGCAGTTCCTTTGACAGACCAATAAGAATAGATTTCTTTGACATCCGGATAAAAGTGACGAAACACATCAACATATTTATTGCCCTTACTTTTCAACGATCGATCGTCCAAAAGTTTCTCTAAATTTTGATAAATAATAATAAAATTAAATGAAATTTAAGAGAACCATTATTTAGACGTTTACGTTGAGATATTTTCTCTTTAATTCCTCCATCTAACATCCATTGGAATGATAATCGTTCTTCTGGTGTAAAACCACTGCTTTTAATATTAGTAGTTGCATTCTTTATATCTTGAGACATGTGACACACATTCAAATCACCACACCATATTATTGGTTTATTCTTATTCAATTTATTCAAATGATTTATTAGTGCCAAGTCCCATTTCTCTACTCGTTCCGTTAATCGTTTCAGTTGTGCACCCGAATTTAACACGTCTAAAGAAAGAATAAAATAAGGAAGAAATATGAAATTTAACAAGTATTAATCAAATAAAATTTTTCGAATTCAACAGTAATAACACGTCCTTCATTGTCATTGAAAAGTTTCGAATTTTCTTTATCTGAAAAAAAAAAGAAAATTAAAGAAATAATTTTTAAAAATTTCAAACCGAATCCCTTTTGAATCGATATGGGTTTCACTTTCGTCAAAATTCCCGTTCCCCAATTTCCTTTACGATCAGCTAAATTAAAAATAAATCGAATTAAATTGATAAATCATTAGTAGTAGGAACCACTCCACCAGATTTGTTCATAATCTGGAAATGATTCTTCGACGGACGGAGGAACTTGATCTTCTTGACATTTGATCTCTTGAATACAAATAACATCCGGTTTTTCCATTTTCAAAAAGTCATGTCCATTGTTCTAATTATAATCAATGTAAAAAATGAAAATATATAATAATTGAAAAGATATCAAAAATGGAAACTTTAAAGAATGCTCTCAAAGCGGCGAAATTCCAAGAAATTATATGGAAATTTCTTTTCTTTCCATCGGATGTTGTTATTCGATTTAATTGTCGACCTAAATTCTTTGCGGAAACTTCACCAACTTTATCATTTTTATCTCCATCCTCTTTATCTTCATCATTTTCTTCATCTTCAGTGTCACTCGTCATCGGAACCACTTGTTCTTCAATAGATTTTTCTAATTGTTCTACACTTGCAACCAATTCTTCATAATCGGATTTGTTTATTTTTTCATCACCATCATAAGATTCTTCTTTTCTAATATTTTTCATTTCATCTTCTTTCGATTCCTTATTATTTTCGCTCTCCACTTTATCTTCATTTGATTCTTTATCATCTTCATTTTCTATTTCATTCTCTTCCAATTCCTCGTTATTTTCACTTTCTAATTTATTTTCATTATCTTCTTCTTCATCGTTTCCTAATTTATCTTTATTTTCTTCTTTCTCATTCTTCTTTTCAATTTCATTTCCATCAGAATCGGAATATATTATTTCATCGATAATATCTTCATTCTTATTTTCTATCTCACTTATTGTCGTTTTTTCTTTCACATTATCCACCACTGCCACCATTACATTCTTAAGAACTGATGGTTGAACATCATCCTCGTCAGTGCTGACCACTGGCTTTTCCACTTGTTTCTTCATCTTTTTTACCTTCGTCGATTTTGTCAATTGACTTAATCGTTTACTGAAATGAGGGAAAGAGATGAATGAAGAGAATTAAAATATAAAACTTCGTAAAAGACGGTTTTCCTTTCGATCTTGTTCGCATTGCATGTTCTACAAATACCTGTAAGAGAAGAGAATATTAGAAAGAGATGAGTTAATTATAACTTTATCCTTCTTTGGCATAATTGATCGAGAATAAAATTTGAGAGAATAAAATTTGAGAGAATAAAACAATAATCTGAAATGAAAAAGAAATCTTGTAAAGTTATTCTTTTGTGAATGATACAAATGAAAGTAGTTGGTCATAGACGATGGAAATTACAAATACCAATTTCTCAAACATGCGCTGTAATCCTATCACAATGAGAGTTTTGTAACGAAAATACGATTTTCAATTTGAAATGTTGGCAATATTTTAAATTTAGGCTGAAATTCGACTAAAATAGAAGGAAATTTCATTTTTCTGCCAATGTACAGTACAGAGTGAATGGAAAGTACAGAAATATTTTATTAATTCCATTATTTTATATTGTGTTGAGAGATGTCAGTCTATGTATCTGCATTTTAACTCTTCTTGAATTAGTTTAAAGTCATTGGAAATCGGTTAAATGGAAGTTGATTTTCATTAGTACAATAACAATATTTATTCATTCGTTACAAGTGTAATTGGATGTGTATGTGCAACGAACTAACTGCGAAGAGAAATGATGTCCTTTGTTTCCATCATTCTCGTAATAAATATATGTGGAATCGTTTTATCGGAACATGTTATTTGTTAGTCTTCCTGAATGAAATGTCCACGACGAGAAACTTCTCTTTTTTCTTCTTACTAACATGAATGATGACTTTCCTCGTGAAATTGAATGAAGAAG
This sequence comes from Seison nebaliae, assembly GCA_023231475.1. Classification (NCBI taxonomy): domain Eukaryota; kingdom Metazoa; phylum Rotifera; class Pararotatoria; order Seisonacea; family Seisonidae; genus Seison; species Seison nebaliae. The sequence continues at coordinate 23,426 of JALJEE010001698.1, read as the reverse complement.
AAAATTATTTTGACAATGACAAAATTTTTATTTATTTTTATAATTGAAAGAATTCGAATGTTCGAAGAGGAGGTCCTTCTCACAAATATTTTATATAAATTTCATAAATTCTCTTCTATGTCCAATCGAGAGATTTGATAGACACGTCAAACTGCTCACTATAATATCTTACTATTAGTTAGATGTAACTGTTGGATATACTTCCAGGAATTTCTTTCTTTTTTATTTAATAAAAAAAGTTTCAAGAGTTTGTTGTTGATTCAAAATTGTCATATTACACACATCGAGGAAGACAAAAGGATTTTATGTAAAGAATGTAATTCTCAGAATTCGTATTTTGCCTTTTCTACTTTATTTCGATCGTCATTGTCGATCACCTTGAACCTTTAGTTATTTATATTAATATTATTATTTCTCTGATTGTCTAAACTTTCATGTCAGGCTATGGCCTCCTCCATTTCCATTACCTCTTATCGATCATCGACAAAAGTTCTCAATAGATATGAGAACTGGATAAGTTGTCGATCGTTGCAAGTTGCATCTACTGGGAATTATGTCATTAATTTGAACGATTCCACTCTCTCTCTCTCTCTCTCTCTCTTTTTTTTTAAATATCTATTCAGCTGTTGAGCATAATCATTGTAAAATAACGAAAGGAAAAGATAATATTAAATTCTTATTGATTCTTCATATTATTCAGATTGTTAAGTAAATGAATCAATTCTTATTTCAATATTGAATTTGATCTCATTCCCATCTTCTTAATTTTATTCTCATCAATTCTCCCCTTTCATAATTGATTTCTATCTTATCAACAACAAAGTTATATGATCATATAATCAAATTACACTGATATTCAAGATTAGATTACTAATATTTGTCCATTCGTCTCATATCTGAAATGAGTGAGGACAAGGTAGTACTTTCCCGATAGTAGTATAAATCGAAAAACAATTCGTTCAATTGAGGTTGACTCAAGCGCTAAATTCGATTCCTAAATTATTATATATCACAATCGTGATATATGTCGACATACACTCCCCATTTATTCAAATGATTCATTTCGATATATCGTATGATATAAATAGATATATATATATATCTCAAAAAAATTATTTGAAATTAATATTTTTGTTGAAAGTGTAAATTGGAAATTTGTAAGTTTGCAAATTTAATTGAAATTTGCATATTCTTCCAAAATTCTTCTAATATATTCTTCAGTTGTTTACTGAATTAGCTTTAGAGAAAGAATTGTTCTCCTTAGAAAGACTTGGAAGTAGAATTGTATTTTATAACGAAATAATGTTATATTCGATTCGATAACGTAACATACCATATAATTCCAATTGCACAATTGGTAGGACATCGACAGGTTGTCATAGTAACGTATATAAACACAATTCGAATATGGAACAATTCATATTTATATCAGTTATTTCCTCAATTACTTATTGTTCTCGAGAGTCATGCTTCTCTCCCAACAAATCTCAATATGTTAAGTTAGACGGATGTTGCGCTCACGCCTAACTACTAAAAAAAATATTGTTGTAAAAAAGCAATTGATGTCATGTTGGGGGGGAAATGAATGCATGAAATTTATGTTACTACTCTATAAAACTTCTCACGTGCAACATAATATCGATATCAAAATAATTTATTAAATATACTCTATTATTATTTCTTTAGTTAACTAATTAATTTGACGATGAGGTAACAGCTGTATGACACGTTCGATGAATTAATCCTCCTCTCCACTCCTCATCTTTCTTCCAACTCATTCTCTTATTCGCTCACTTATTCATCATTCTTTCACTGCCTACATTGGAAATGGCTGATTTACCATTTCTATCGAGTATTATGAATGAACATGGACTATTCTCTTCAATTTCCGCATTCGATCTCATGAGAAAGGAGAAGGGGGAAGAAATAAGATGAATGAGAACAATTGTTGTTCAAACAAATTAACTAGAATTATAATTCCTTTTTCTCTTTCGTCTTTTCTTTCTCAGAAAACAATAGAGAAATATTTTTTAATAAAAATAAATAATTAAAAATTTGTGGAAATAATGAAAAATTGAAGTAGAACAATTTTTTGTCTTGTAAAAAAATTTAATTAATTTTTTATTGGAACTATAACTAATTTGAGGGGGAGAGATAAAGAAATGTTTCTCACGAATAATCTTTTTGTTTCCGGAGAGAATGGAGCGTTTATACGAAATTAATTGAACGATTAGTAGTTGGAAATAATTTGTTGAGAGTCATATCGAACGAGATGATATTCTATCGATCTGAAAAGAAAACGGTTCGATTTCCTGTTTGAACGGAAGTTCGGATATTAATGATAGGAAAGTCTTCAACAAATATTGACGAAAAGAAAAAGTTAAAGTGAAGAAGAAATGGAAGGAGATGTTGATGATGGAAATTAATAAATTTCATCCTAATCGCATTTAACTTCCTTTGTTGGAGTTTATGTAATTGGAATCCTGTCGTTCACGAACAGCGACATACGACGAATATTGATCATGAACGTATCATTAATAAAAATAATATTTTGATGATAAATTGAATGAAGATAATTTTTTCTTTTTTTTTATATTTTCCTTTTTTTATTATCAGATATTTTTTTTGAGATTCGATGAATATATTAAATTTCACATTTCTCTAACATTTCTCTGAAATATTATTGATAGATTTATGTGATCGAACTTATGAGAAGTGTTAGAATTCGATTAGAATACTATAATTGAGATGATGATGATGATGACACATTTAAAAAGCTGAGAGGAAAAGGAGCGTCAAAATAATCCTTCGAAGAATCAATGAATGGAATATTTCTTTCAGAAAGAATGGAAGAAATGACTGAATGAATGATCTCTTTCATTCGATCGTCAATCAACTATAAAAAATATCGAGTCAATTTTTAAGTTCATATTTCTTCACATTTGTTGAAGGGAAAGTTGAATTGGAAGAAGAAAGAATATTTTACAGAAAAAGATCAACTTTATTTTTATTGAATTGAAACGAATTAATTTTAGATAAATGTCATGTCGTCAAAGAAATGTATGCAGGATCTGTATATGATATCGTCAAATAATGATCATCATTTACAACAACAACAACCAGTGGAATTGAGACGAACAATGACATTTACAAATGAGAAAAAAATGAAACAATCTCATCGACTTTCTCAATTCTCACCACAAATGCGACACCTCCAACAACAACAACAACAACATTATCATCATCAGCATCAAAACAATCAACAACATCATCACCACCACCAACAACAACAAATGAATCATAATCAATTAATGAATCATAATCAATTAATGAATATAGTTAATAATCGTAATGATGATTCAATAATGAAACGAACAATTAATAATGAACAAAAGAAAAAACTTAATAATAATAATAATAATAATAATCATCATCAAATTTCATCATTATTAAAATCATCATCCATATCACCAATAACAGCATCAACAACAACAACGAAATTATTACCAGCACCTCCACCACCTCCACCTCCACCACCTCCATATTGTTGTGTAGCAAAAACTTCTCCAGCATTTATGAAGAGTGGAGATGTGATGGCTCATTCGTCAATGAAGAATTCACCGGCTGTCACATCATCATTTAATAATCGAACACCATTCATTTCACCATACATATTCAGTCCACAAGTAGCGCAGAATATTCATCCGTCATTTAATGCAGATAATTCGAGTAGAGACATACCTTCATATCTTCCACTCACCGACACCGTCGACTATTGTGAAGGAAGTCATTCGAATAAAATCAATTCTCATTCAATTGCTCAAACGGATCGAATCATGTCAAATTCGAATACATCCTCCAACATTCAACAGATTGCAAAAGAATTAGAGAAATTCGTTTTTCAAGATTCTTCCAATGTCACCAGAAAGAATAATTCTCATAAGAAACATGTGAGAAATGGAACAGTTAATGCAGTAATGTCAAATGATGAAATGCTTTCTCAAATTATTGGTAATTGTTCACCTCATTTCGCTCTGCCTCATTCGGTGAAAGGAAAGAAGAAATATATTACAATAGAAAATGAGAATCCGAAATGTCGAGAAATGAATCATCAAATGGATCAATTATATCAGATACAGAAGAATAATTTATTATTAAAATCTCCTCTTATGAATGTAAATTCGATGATGAGTTTAATTTCACAAGAAAACGATCAACAACTCGATGATAATCAGTTGAATGATACGGGAACAGTAAAAAGGAAATGTTTAAAGAAGAATAAAATGAAGAGAAATGGAAAAAGAAAAAATGATCATTGTGAGGAGAGAACAAATGGAATTATATCTAATTCATCTTCTGCTTATTCTTCAGGAAGTTTTGGAGAATTGCTGGGTAATTGTCCAACATGTAATCAACATGTTCGAATTAGTGATGATGCTTGTAATGCACTTGGATCATTTTATCATTCAAATTGTTTCGTTTGTTCTATTTGTCATCGTACACTTCGTGGACGAACATTTTATAAAATCGACAATCATGGAACATATTGTGAGGATGATTATAATCGTGCAGGTTTCGATCAATTATCAATGAAATCATGTGCTCATTGTAATCAAATGATAACTGATAAGATTCTCAATGCTATTGGTAAATCATTCCATCCTCAATGTTTCAAATGTTCCAATTGTTCTATCGGATTAGATAAAAAACAATTTACATTAAAATATTCAGAAAATCAATCGATTGATATTCCTTATTGTGTGAAATGTTATTATAAATTATTTGCACCTAAATGTGCATCTTGTAATAAATCAATAAAGACGATTAATTCATCAAAATCTGAAACGATCATAGTTCAATATGCAAAAAAGAAATTTCATCAATCCTGTTTTACTTGTTCGAAGTGTGAGATGTCATTACTCAATTTGTCGGAAGAGAATTATTTGTTCAGTTCAGATTATCAGAGATTATTTTGTGTGAAATGTCTCAATGAGAATGAAGAGAATTATCATCATATGAATTATGAGGAATCGAATAATAATTGGACTAATCCATTTAATAATAATTCTGATCATAATTTCATTAATAATCGAATACTTATCAATAATTATCCACAACATCATTTGGAAGAGGAGAGACATGATGATTATGATACATTTCCATTGACGAAAATGAATTCTTTATCTTCATCTACAACATCATCATCACAATCATCATGTCGATCGATTGTTCCAGAGATTGCTTCATTGAGACAAATAGAAACTACTTCGACAATGTCAAATTCATCCATAATTGATGGAATATTTTTTAATAAAAAATCATCGATTGATTCGAAATATTTCCGAAGTAAAACACCATCATCTATCGATTCATTAGGAACATCTCAACATATGAAAAATGATTTAGCTAATGCCATATCCAGTACACCAAGTATCAATGAGAATTCATTAAAACATTCTATTAATCATCTCACAAATAATCTCACCACTTATTGGGAGAATAAACAACAACAACAACAACAACAACAACATAATCAATTTATTTTAAAGAATAATGAAAAAGTTTCATATCAGAAATTTGATGTTGATGGAAATAAGGAGAATTCAATTGATTTAACTGCTAATTCTCCATTGGAACAACATCGACAAAAAAATCATTCGAATAATCCGATTTCATTCGAAATGTCTGAAGAAGATCGTAATAATGTTTTAGATTCCGGTGTTTATATTCATTCCAATAATAAATGTTCACCCGAAATTTTGAGGAATGTATCAGATGATGGTGTTGGAAATGGTGGTTCAATACCGAAGGCCGTTCAAAGACAATTACAATTTCAAGATATTCCTTCACATCTTTTACAACAGATCTCTCTTAATCAACTTGATCAGATCAGTCGTTCAGATATCACTCCAGCAATCACTTCTTTCTCTTCACCAGCATCAGATATTCATTCGCGACCATCATTCCCTGACAATACAATGAATCGATTATCGTCACATAAACATCAATATAATATTGATAAATCATCAGCATGTCATAATAATTCAGTTTCCATCCCGTAAAAATCACATAAATATTCGTTTTCCTTTCTTGCTTCACATTCCCATCATATCTCTCTTTCTCATCCATTTTACTAAGCATTTCTGAAGAATGATTCATTTTCACGAACAATTATTCCTTTTTTTTTTCAATTCATATTCGTTTTTTTTACTTACTCAATTCACGAAAATTTGACTGATTAACCAAAAAGTAATTTTGTCAAACAAAAAATCGTCTTCATTTCTTCTTATTCACGACATTATTTAAAGTTATACACGATTTTTTTCTCCTCCAAATAAATGAGTTTCTAATTTCACATTTGAATAATAATCGTTTTCTACTTTCTACGAATCTTCCGTTTGGCTGATATTGGGTAAACGTCTAAATTATGTAATTTATAAATAGAATTTTTCTTGATAAGATTACCTCAAAATGTTGTGGTTTACTGTTTAGATAGTAGATAAGACAGTTGTATAATTATTAAAAATTAAGAAATAAAATAAAATTATTTCACCAGAAATATTCGACAACGATAAAAACAATAAATAAAACATTATTAAGAAGTGAAGAATAATGAAGAAGTTTTGACGATTCTTCTTCGGCTAATGTAAACGGACATGTGATTATTTGCATATTCTCCTTCCTCCTTCTTCACTCCTCTCACTTATATTTCTCCAGTAGACTTATTCGAGTAAAATTTGTTTTATCTTATTCACTAATCTTTTTCCCCCCACTATTAACACTACTACATCCTTCAACATCCAATCTATTAGAGAAACTATTAATCTTTTAAACTTTTTCTTTATATCTTTCATCTTCCGGAAATCTGATGATGTCAATTGTATTTTCTAATAAATTGTTCATAGACAATTCATACATTTGTAAGAGAAGTGAATAAAAGAGAATCCACAATTTTCAAATTAATATTGAAAATAATACATATATTGGTAGTCATCAGAATGAATGGTTGGAAGTAATATAATCAATTTGAGAGAAATGAGGAAATGTGATTCAATCTCATTTTTAAATGAATATCAGATTCTTAAAAAACACGAAAATATCAGACTTACTCTACCATCAATTTCGTGGAAATTATTCTTTTGATCTAATTGTCTACACATACAGATATATGTCGATTTGATGCTGATATATTTTAGTATCTACATTTAGTCAATATGCAATTTCTCATTATGCGCAATTAGTTTCCAGAAAGGAATTAGTATTTCTAGTGAAGTATTATGTAGTAGATCCTCTAAATTATGTAACGAGTGGAAATTGTGAGAAATGCAATCGTTTATTTTCTGAATTATTCCCATTACCACATTTATACGAGAGCTAATTGTCAGAACTACATGGACACAAAATAGTAAGTGGAAGTTGATGCAGATGATTATGCGGAAAAATCACAATAATTTTAAGTAAGAAAAAAGAGTAAATATATTTGATTAGAATACTACTTGTAGCAGTGATATATATATGTTGGGAAAGGAAGAAATATTGAATATTAATATCACCTTCGAAGTGAGAGGAGGAAAAGAAAATGTTAAGGAAACTTCCTTATCGATCGAGATGATTATTCTTCACAATTCAACTTTTGCACGGAAATATGTTCTCATGTAGAATAGAAACCGAAAAGAAATTTTTATTTTTTCTCATGAACAATATTCTCTCTGTAAGAACAATTCGTTAGACGACAAGGTGGTCGTACAAATATTCATATTAGTCGGATAGATCAACTGATTAATTTCCATTTGAAAAAACCTCAATCTGGTTATTATGTCAATGTTATTGTTAATATTAACAAGTCTCATTCGTCAACTCTTAAAAAAAAAAGAAGAAACGACTTTCCTTTTCCTGGAAGATTGACAAATTGGATGGTTTTACTGACTAAATTATATTGACATTCCACTTATCATATTATGAGCGGAAGAAATTAGTGAGTAGAAAAGAAATAGCAAACAGAAATGAAATTTCTTTTTATTTTATTTCTTTTCCTGGACAGAATAACAAGAGAAAATAACTAGTTAGCTTGCTAGTTAACTGTCAGAAAAAAAAGGGAAATACGAGTTCTCCCCCACCAATTATAATATTAGTCTTAATTGGAATAAACTCTCTTCCCCTACTTCCAATTTGAGTAAGGAAATATTGAATAAATCACTTTTTTCCTCAAATAAATCAATGTACTCCAAGACAAATCTTCATTTAGAGAAGATTCTTTTAAAAATTATTCTCCCCATTTTCTTTCCATTCTCACTTCTTCTTTTGGATTATCGACGTCTCTGATTGATTTGTGAGGATTTGTTGATAAATGATTGATTATTTCTAATCAATCATTTGTTTATCATTTCATAATTCACATGAATAATTGAATAAAAATTATGTTTCATAAAAACAAATATTTCTAGTTTATCATCGATAAACTTCATTGTATTTCTCATCGCCACAATTCATCTTCTTTTCGAATATGACTAAACTTTCATTTCCATATTGGATTTCCATTTATTGGATCTATTTCATTCTACTTCGCTCAATCAACCAATGTTCATCTGAATTATTATGTAATGAATTGGTGGGACCAGCAAACGGTAATTATTATGGAAGTGATGGTGAAATTTGTGTTAATAAAAGTAGACCATCTATATGTTATTTGGAATGCGATAAAGGATATGAATTGAAACATTCGGATAAATATGAAACATTTCGACTTAAAATTTCTCCATTAGCAAATAAATTCTCATTCAATTCACAAATATTTATAGCTAATTATCAGCGATGTGATAATTATGGAAATTGGCATGGTCCTCAAATGTCTTGTGCGATTCGTTCATGTCAACTGGAAATGGACGAGAGTTTCGTTATCGAATGTAATACAATTCCATTAGAGAATGATAAATATGTTTACGGAACTATTTGTTATTATCGATGTAAAAATTTTCGTCGAGAAATCATTAGTGGGAGGATTTATCGTGAATGTACGGCATATGGTATTTGGTCAGTCGGTTCACCATTGTGTGTTGATATTGATTCAATAAATCGACCGAACTCATATTTCGTTAACAAATCATATTTCAATGAATTATTTCCAACCACAACAACTTCTATTACTACTTCGATAATTACATCGATTACTTCGATGACTATTAAAGAAAAAATAAGCACGTCAAAACTACCACCACTGACAACAGTAATATCATTACCGACATCGATAATGAAAAGCGGAAAAAAGAATAACATTGATTCTACTACAATAATTACTCCAAATAACAATAGGAAGAATGGAAATAATCGTTGTCCCAACCAGAAAGAAAATTCAACAAAAGAAATAAATCAACAACGGACATTAGTTACGTTACGAGAACTATTTCCTGAATTGAATAACCGAACGATTAGGACTGATATGAGGAAACTACTCTCCAAAATCGTCAATTCATTATCAATAATTCATAAATCCGTTAAATCAGTTTTATCAATTAATAGATCGTTCTATAATCGCATCGTAAAATTCATACGAGAAAATATTTCATATTTTATGGGAAACAATTCAATCACCAATATCACTACCAAAACAACCTCCACCACCACCACCACAAACTCGATAATGATAACAAATATAATCAATAAAAAATTCTCTCATCCGTTTATCAAGACAATAACGACAACAACAACCAGAGCTTCAATAGAAATAGGAAGAATATTTGAAAGTGAAAAAAAGGAAACGGTTAAAATTAATTATGAAAATAATTCTTTTTATAAATTGAACGAACAAATGGCATTGTCGAATATGAGCATTAAACATTTCGATTTGAATCATATTAGAGAGAATGTTACATCGGATGAGAATGAGGAAATAGTGACGCAAACTAGGAAGATTATTGAACCTCTTAATGATTTGGTGATAATTGAGCAAAATATAACGAACAATGAAACAATGACAACAACAACAACAACAACAACAAAAAGAAGAAGAGCGAAAGTAAAGGCGAATAAAGACAATTTAAATAATGAAAATATTTTATCTACATCTTCATCATTAATCTTGTACAATTCATCTGTATCCGCATTAAATGAAACAACAACAAAAATTTTCACAAGACCAACAAATATTACAAGTTCAACACGTCCAACAATCGTCGACAATGAGAAAATTATCAATAAATTACATCCGCCACATCATCTGAATATTTCACCAATTAAAAATGAAAATCGCATTTATCTCGTTGAGAACGATGCAAAGGTTTCTTTCATTGTGGCTGAATATAATATGAAAAATCAAATATCTTTTCATTCTCCCAACAATTCATTCGTCGCACCAACAATAGAAAGAAAACGTTATCGGCGAGAAGTGAAAAATCCTCGAATTCGTAAATTTCTGTTTCTTTTCAAATATTTTATGAAGAAAGATAAAATTGGTAAGAGATTCAAGAATCAAATCAAATCATTTCGTTCAGCCATTTCAATTCTTTTACATCATAAAGTAATTGGGAAACGATTCAAAAAATTTATGAAGAAATTAGGTCAAGTCGATCTTCTTAAACAACTCTTTCCGTTATTATTCAAATCGAAATCAAAAATTCCATCGACGTTTCCAACAACTACAAATCCTTTTTCATCAACCGTTTCTCCTGTTCATCGAACGAGTGAGGAAGAAGCCTTAACACATAAATTAACCAGATCACCAACAACAACAACAACAAGGAAAATGAAATTTATAGAAATGAAACGAAATGTGGAAGTTGTTAGTTCAGAGAATTCGTTAAAAGAATTTTCAGATCCCAATTCCCATATTGGTAAAGATAAGTCGACACCGAAAACTAATATGGAGACAACATCTTTATCACCTGTCACATCGTTATTGACATATCTTAATGGAAGAACAAGTGAGAGAGACGATAGCGATTCAGATAGAATAGCAGATGTCAACAATTCGTCTACACATCAAATCAATGAATTGTTCCCTGATAATAAAATGAGAATTGTGGATAAAAAAGTTTCAATTTCTCACAATTCGACCTCGATCATCAAGGATGGAAGTGAAAGAAAAGAAACATCTAATCAAGAATATTCTGGGAAAGTTTCGAGGCTTATTGACACGAAAATTCGTCATACTCTTCAAATGAATCGAACTATAACTTTTCGCTATTCATTCGATTTCAATCATCTGCAAAGATTAATCTTGTATAAGAATTCGTCATATGGGAGAAGTCGTTTGATTTTTTGGACATTCGACTTAATTGAGAGTCTCCAAACCAAATTCATTTGTTTAAACAATTTCAACAAATTTAATCATTTCACATCGAAATTTCTTTATGAATTCAATGACGAACGTTTTTGTCCGGAAATTGACGACGGAAAACGATTGATAATTCAATCTACACAAAATCATTTAATTGAATTTGGTATTGAGAATGGAAGGATGTTTGTGAGATTATGGAAAGAAGGATATTATCGACTTCATTTAAGCATCGAACAATTCTTCCAACAATATTCCCATGTAAAGATCGACGAGCACAATCTATTCGATTTAATAGATGTTGATCTTTGGTTTTTTTTCACAATCAATTATTTGCCAACGAACAAAATTGAAATAAATGTCAATAGTAAATCATTGTTCCGTTTGAACACTTCCATTCACTCAACTCGCCAACAATTCTTCGATCGACTTCAACGATCATTCAAATACCATTACTTCTATCGGACAATTCATCAACTTTATCTGATTCGTTACAAACTCTATCGACGATTAAATCTTTATGAATTCTTCAAAAAATCTATGGCAAACTTCAAAAAAGAAATGTCAAATAACAATTTGTCAAAAAGAAATTCATTCGAACATAATAGAAATAATTCGGATAAAGATTTTCAAATTAAAAATTCAAATAAAATTTTAGAGAGAATTTATTTTCCTTCATCAATATATTATAGTCGTCAATATAATGATTCCAATAAGAGGAATGAACAATTGGAGATGTATTATAATAATTTACGTCATTTGGATATAAGAAAGATAATGAATATGACGGATTCGTTCTTAACTTATCATTTGACGGTTTATGGGCGATCGTTCGATTATGAAAAGAATGATAGAAGTAAATTAAATGATAAGAAGTTAACAAATAATGATAAGAATCATCATAAAGAGTTTACTCAAATAGATAATGATAATGCGAAAGATACATATACTTCCCATTTGTATTATGAGAAATTATTGAATAATCATCTGGAACGTATTAGAGATAATTCAATGATAAAATCAGTGAAAGATTATATCTTGAATCGAATGGGATTTAATGAGATTTTCAGATATTTCTATTCTAATAATTATCTGTCTCGATTACTCAACAACAAGACATATTATTGGGATGATAAATATTATGGAAATGAAAATATGATTAAAGAAAAACGAACGGATTCTACACGTATCACTGATGTGAATGCGTGGAGTAAGTATATGGAAGAGGAGAAGATGTTGTTCAATTTGATGTTCAATTGTCGAATAAGTAATGAAGATCAGAAGAGAATGATGACCTTCAATTGGAATAATGATTCTTCACATCCTGCAACCACATCCAAATGGGTGAAACAGACAATTTCTGATGTAATCGACATTCCGAATTATATCGATGAGAGGAAATGTTCGTTACAGTTCACGTGTCAATTGGATCATCTTACACATTATTTGAAGTTGGAAGGTAGATGGTGGAACGTGATACGATATGGTTCAATTCCACTCGTTCGCATTTATTGTCAATCAGCAAAAACTCTCAAATTATCTAATCCAAAACAATATTTTTATGAAATTCAAAATTATTTAAGTTTAATGCAAGAAAGATATGGTGAGATTGGCAGTTATGGTAAGAATGGAACGAGTACGAATTCCTTCAATAAATTCACTTATGAAAATTTAACATCTGTAAAATTATCTTATGTAATTGGTATCTGTTTACCAATTGGCACTTGGTTTATTCCATCGTTCCAATGTATCTGAAAGTTTCTCATCGGAATTGAAAAGTATTTTCCTCTTATCTTCCAAAGATCTTCAAAAAAAAGTATTGCTATTTTCTATTGTGTATGGAGAATAGAAAGAAATTTTATGAATTAATCAAATTTTTATCGATCCGAATTTCCTTTAGTTACCTTAACTTTCTTCTATTTTTTATATCTAACTAATGTCTTCTCCTACGGAGTGTTTAAATAAAATCAACTGGGAAATTGTAGGCAGACCATGACATATAATCAAGAGAATATGATGACAACGTACCCGACGAAATATAATCTAAATATCGGCAATGCTAATCGTCATCCCCTGCTGTTTCATAGAGGCCGTTCAGCTCCTCATGAAAACAGGGAGAACAATTATAGCTAAGAATGATTTGAAATTTCTTTTCATTTTAGAAGGAAAATTTCCCTTCAAATAATTTTCATAGCGCTTCCTAATTCTTCAAATTGTACATGGGAATTAAGTCATCCAATTGATGTCTCATCCAATTCATTCATATTTAGTTACAATTCTCCTAGTACATTAGTTCATGGACGAATATATCTTGTAGTTCTTTCAGTCTCTTTGACGAGTAACCTCATTTTCATGTTGAACAATTTAAATGTTGATCGAATTAGAGAAGTGACGAGGGGAAAATAAATGTGCAAATTGAGAAGAATATAAGGAATTAACTTAATTTGAACAGATGGGAGTCGATGAATTTCTTATTTGGAGAAGTTCTTCCAATTTTCATTTGTATCATATTTCCAGGAGATTCACCAATTTATCATTGAATAATAAAGATACTTCAATTGTGCTAATGGAATTATTAGAAAGAATGTTTATATTATTCCCTTCTTCAATTTCCATTGATAGATTATCTCAATGACAATCAGAATAAAAAACCTTTTCTTATAACTACTTCGATGGAAGTGAATAAACTTTCCGTTTTCCTTTTTCTTTCTCGCAATTTCTTCCACATAAGTCTTTCCTTCCCTTTCATTGTATGTGCATGTTAGATTTTTTAGATCAATAATTGATATGCAATTAATTTATTGCAATAATAATTTGATATTAGATTAAATTGGGAAACATGCCATTTGGTTTCTTGTGCACATTATGTGCATTGTAAGTGTTGCAGAAGATAAGTCATCTTTCGCTCCTGTAACCGCAAACTTCCGTCTATATCTAAAAGAAAATGACAAAATTAATTCTTCAAGAAAAAAAGAACTGATATATTTCACCGTTCGATGTGGGACATAGATGAATATGTTTCCAACGATTTTGTCTATTGAACTCACCGATGGAGACATTAAGTGCACCTTTGATGTCTATGTGCAAATATGTATATGAAAGAAATTAATAATGATTGATGTCTCCCCTGACAGTGTTAGAGAAGTGAATGGAAGAGGAAAGATGAAATAAACGGATATTATATCCATATTGTTTGTCGTTCCATGTTTGTTTTCTTCTTCTTTCATTTATTAGCAGATTATTAATGACAAAACCATTATGAGATATGTACATCATTTTACTTACAGACTCAGATGTTTCGTTTCATTACCGACATATTCTACCGCTATCTAATATTAATTTTGTTTGTCGACTGATGGACATACGAACTGTTCTATTTAATCTAAACCAAATTTTCCTTCCAATAATGAATGAGAATTTTCTTTGAATTAACATTTTTTCCGTTGTCGTGCATCTAATATGATTTGACTGATTCCTTTCTAACGATTTGCATTAATTGCCTAGATATTTTCACAAAAGATTATGCATCTCTGACAGGTAGACATGACAACGTTATTCACCAGCAAATTGAGTTTACTAAAGAAAGAACGATCAATTCATCGAAATGGTGAAAATGTGAATCATGAGAAGAAATCATTATACACAAACAATTTCCATAAAAAGCATAATGCAAATAATTGCAGTAATGATCGATACGCATCCCAGAGTGATATGAGATTTAACTATTTGCCTCAATCGTCGATGTTGAGGAAGAATAAGGGAATGAAATTAGATTGTCATAAATCGAACTATTCGAATGAATCGGTCGATACTTCCTCCATCATAGGTGAATTATCATTAAACAATCAAGAAACAGCTGGTAGAATCACTCCGACCACCAACATCACCACTGCCACCAACAATTCAGCACAAAAATATCAGCAACAGAAACAACAACGACCACTACAAAAGTTTCAACATCTTCATAAAACTCATCAAACGAATAATGAAATATTAATGATGAAGGAAGGGAATCGTCAAAGATTCCATTCTTTTCGTTCATTAAATCGTACTGATCTTTCTGACACTGAACTCATCTCAAAAGAAAGAAAGATTAATGATAAAGAAAATTCTACAATGAAAACAAAACCTAATTTCATTCCGGTCCCGTCAACATATTTCGACATGAAATCTCGTACAAATCGAACACTTTCCGTAGACAAATATAATGAAAAGAATATGATACATTCGTCGGCCGACATCTTCTCCAAAGGAGACAATCACACAATCATGTTACAAATGACTATGAAAGAGAAGAAGTTACTCGATTTTGTATCGACATTAAGTAAAGTTCTTTCAACGAGAGCCAAACGTGCAACTGAATTTCTATCAATTCTTCAGAATGAAGAGAAGAAACTGCAGGAAAATCGAGAGAAGATTATTGAAGATTTCGATTCATTGATCACTTCGATAAAAAGAAGGAAAGTGGAAATATTGGAAGAATTCGATGGTAAAACAAAATATACAAGTTGGAATAATTCGTTCAAATATTGGAATGAATCGGAGAATAAATCAAATAAATCTCAAGAATATTCGAATGGAGAGAAAATGAGAACTTTAGAGAAAACTAAATTTTCTACTCCACAAATGTCTCGGAGTTTAATGAGTGAGAAAAGGAAATATAACAATTTTTCCAATTATGAAGATATTCTTCTTTACAGTAAACAATTGAAAAAATCTTCAAATAATGGTGATGAGGAAGAGGATGATGATATCGATA
The DNA here is from genome assembly GCA_023231475.1 of Seison nebaliae. Taxonomy (NCBI): domain Eukaryota; kingdom Metazoa; phylum Rotifera; class Pararotatoria; order Seisonacea; family Seisonidae; genus Seison; species Seison nebaliae. Next base: position 7,398 of record JALJEE010001698.1, on the reverse strand, counting down.
GTTTGTTGACATCTTCATTCATCTCATCAACAACCGCCACAACTTCTCCAACCGCTTCAACCTCATCAGAAGAGATGAATGTGAATTTGATTGACGAGAAGAATCAGATTTTGAATGTTGAAGAAAATGAACATGTCAATTATGAGAAGTTACGTGAAGATTTACATAATGAAGTTCGGAAATCGACTAATTTGTTGAAGGAGACATTAAATATTATCAAAGATTCGAAAAATACCACTGAAGAACAAGTTTTCTTTCCATTTCGCAACGAATAATTATTCTTTCCTTATTTATTAACAGATTGACAATGAACATATCAAACAATTAATTGGACGTGAAAAACGCTTGAGATCTTATTTCACATTATTATCAGTTGTAAATGATAAAAATGATAAACTGATCAAATCGAATGAGAAATGTTTTATGGTAACGAATCATAAAGAGATTATAAAAGAAATCGATAAATTAGGATTATTATCAATAAACCGTTAAATATTTCGAGTAATTTACAAGAATTTTATAAGAATATTTCATAGATGCGATAAAAAAGATTCAACCAATCGTTAACATATTCCCCACGAACAATTACGCAACAATCGTGTCGGATAAGAAATCGACTTGGAAAGAAAAATCGGATTATTCAGATTTTATTGTGGAGAGTAATGGGAAGTCGAATAAATTGAAGAAAGAGGTAACGTTCAAGAATGACGACTATTCGAAGAAATATCAAGAAGATTTGAAATGGAAAGAAAAAAATGAGAAGAAATCGTTGGAGTTACATATCGAAGAGAAACCTTCACAAAAGGAAACCGAAATTTGTTACGCCGAACCAAATAAGTTAACGGAGAACAAAACTGCTATTTCATCCACCGTATCTTTGTCAACGACTGCACCGTCATTGGTGTCGAATAGCGATTATGATTATGCACCGGATGATATGTCAGTCAATAGTAGTTGTAGTTATATGAACTGCGATGAAGGAATCACAGTCAAGTGGTGGTTAAGTCGAAAAGACTATTCGACTTTGCAACAAATTTTAAAATATGCAGGTCATGAACAGATATCGGAGAAGAATGTTCCTGCCTATCAATTACCATATACATATAAAGTTTTTTTAAAAAATGATAATAACAAATCTCAAGTTACTTTTCCTTTATCTAACTAATTTAATTTTCTCAGAATATTTATGAAGGATTATCCAATAGTTGTATATTACATGATATTCCCAACATGAATAACATTTATGTGATGGTCCAATTGTGTATTGGAGATTATCAGTCCAACGATTCGAAATGGGTCAATCTTAAGCGAGATCATTAATTTCTTCTTATCAAATTTATAATCTTCAAATTTTTTAATGAATCCCCCAATCTTTCATAACATCTATTCTTCATTTATTTATTTCTATAATTCTAATTCCTGGAAGTGAACTAATTATTGAGTTAAATTATTAAAAGAAAAGAAGAGATGAATTTAAAAAAAAATTGTACTGTAAATTTAATACGACTGTCAACTCATCCATTCAATTGCATAATCATAAATGTTAATGATGGACAACAACTATTGGGGAATGTTTATAAACCGCCTCCCTCTTTATTTTTAATTGGACAAATAAATTAAAGAGAATTCGATGAAATATGAAATTTTCATTCAGAAAAAAAAAGTTCATTGAAGCGTTAGAAGTGTTAGATAAGATAACAGAAAAACTATTTGAAAACAAATTAAAATTAAGTTTATCTCATTTTGTTGTGAGTTGATGATGATGAAAAGAATTCTCCTTCTGATATGATTAATATTATGATGATTAAGATTAAAATTTAGGTGATGTAAATTGATGATGATAAGGAAGATAAACTCCAAGATTAATAATATCAATTGTCTAAATAATTTTTCGTTGCATATGTCGAATTGATGGAGGGGAAATAATCATCGACATTGAGAAATTGTCCGTCAAACATTCGGTATATACGACATGAAAAATAATTAAAGTAAAATTGATGTTGATGGTCGACAAGTTTACATAGATTGATGGCGACAAGCTGTTTTTCGTCATCATTCCCTCCCGAATTTTGACACAACTCTTTTTTGAGTTGGAGATGAAGTTGAAATATTCAATGAGAATGCTGAAAAGATGTTCTCTCATCAATTCATCTCCAATTTGATCTTCATATAAATTCTTTCATTTCCCATTTGTTTAGTTGGCGATAATGATGTGATAAAATATGTCATCTCCCTCCATCATAATTCTAATACAATTCACATTAAATCTAACTTTATTCTAATTCAAACTTTCTTTTCCAACGATAACAAACTATCAGAAGATTTCTCATTTTACTTTTTTTTTTCAACTAATGACCATTTGAAAAATATTGAAAATCAGACCGTTCTCCTTTATGACGAAATTTATTGCGAAAGACAATAAAGTCTCTTATGATTCATCAGATACTGAAGATCGTATAAGAAAAGCGAATTTCCCTGATGTCCAATGGCGTAAACGAACTACACCAATTGCCAGTTATTACACCGATTATATAATAAATGATCCACCTGAAAGATTGTTCGATGAGGAATCGGAGAAAGATGAAGGAATCGCTGATGAAAATGAAGATATCTTACCAGTCGGTCCATGTACTTCGTTGACGAAAAAGAAATTTTTATTTCAAGCAAAAAAACGATCAAATCAAGGTTATGACTTATTACAAACTTTACATGACGAAATTATTGGTGGTTATCCTTTCACAACATTACCATCACCTTTCAATGATTACGGACCATTACCATTACTCTTCTGTGATTACACCGCTTCGGGGAAATCGTTAAATGTCATTGAAGAATGGATTCGAAAGAATGTCATGCCATACTTCGCTAATACTCATACTGAAACATCATTTAACGGTGTTCAAACAACCCGATTTCGAGAAGAGGCCAGAGATCTCATAAGGAAATCATTAAATGCTGCGAAAGATGATTTTTATGTAATTTTTTGTGGTTCTGGAAGTACAGCAGCAATCCATAAATTAGTCGGAATTTTGGGTTACGTTCTTCCCAAACAAATCGAATTACAACTTCATATCAAAGAACAATTGGAAGAGAATAATCGACCCATCGTATTCATCAGTTGTTCGGAACATCATTCAAATATATTAATTTGGCGTGAAAGTATTTGTGATGTGGTAGAGATTCCAGAAGACTTACAAAATGGATGTCCAATCAATTATCGATGGTTAAAGAATGCTCTCGCTTCACCAACTTGGAAGAATAGAAAACGTCGTTATGTATCAGTAACTGCCGCTTCCAATATTACTGGAATATTGACTGATGTTGATCAAATTTCGAGAATATGTAGAAAAGCTAAACCACCTGCATATTGCTTCTTTGATTATGCGAGTGCTGCACCATATATTTCAATTAATATGATAAATAAAGATGCAATATTCATATCTCCTCATAAGTTTTTAGGCGGTCCAGACACACCAGGTATATTAGTTGTACGGAAAAGTTTATGTGAGAATAAAGTTCCTGTTGTACCTGGTGGTGGTACAGTAGAATTCGTCTCATCTGAAGAAGCATCATATATCCCAAATAATTTAGAAGTGACAGAAGAAGGTGGAACACCACAAATTATTGGATCTATTCGTTGTGGTTTAGTCTTCAAATTGAAAGATCAAATTTCACCAGAAGTCTTAATGGAACGAGAACATTTATGGTTCATGAAAGCGACGAATGTGTGGAAAACTAATCCTCGAATAGAAATTGTAGGATGTACGAAAGCTGATCGAATATCAACAGTCTCATTTCTCATTTATTTTGAAAATAACAAATATTTACATCACGATTTCGTATCAGCTCTCCTCAATGACGTATATGGAATTCAAACCAGATCTGGTTGTATGTGTGCTGGACCGTTAAGTATAAAATTACTAGAATTAGATCAATTGGCGAATGCTCAAGAATATTTTGTTACTTTAAAAAAACTCTTGAAATCTTATCCAACATTAAAACCAGGTTTCTGTCGATTAAACTTCGCACCATGGTTGACGGAAGAAGAAGTCGATTTTATTATTAAGGCCGTTGTCGATATAGCGAATAATGGATGGAAATTATTGAAATTTTATACATTTCCCTTTTCTAGTGTGGCTGATATAAATAAATCGAAATGTAGGAAAATGTTGCAGAATGGAAGTGGTTGTGATTTACAAGGAGAATGTATGAAATATATTCGTCGTTTATCTCAAAAGGATAATCGGAAAAGTTACACTTGGAGTCATTTCCGTCAACGGAACTTCATCGATTATAATACATTGGAGAATATGGACTTCTCATCGAAACCAAATGACACGAATGTTCCAAATCCATCTTATCGTAAATCCATCATCCAATCTTATCATTATCTCGATTGTAATGAATTGTTCGAAAAGGAGAATAAGAAATTTAATGAAGAAGTCTGGAAGAATATGACGAATGGGAAAGAATCAATTCAAAAATATCGAGATCTATTAAAAAGAAATTCGAATTCTTTAATCAATCTCAAATGTACAGAGCAATGGCAACAAGCCGTTCTTAATATGAATTATGCACTTCTCGTCGACAATTTCAAAGATGCTTGGCGATGGTTCGCTACTCCCATTGACGTTTATCGCAAATTGGAAATTAGAAATGAATCTTATATTAAACCTGATTATAATGATAATCCGATAAACGATAAAGTTGAAGGACATTCACTCAGATTCAAATATGCTTTAGGTTCTCAATTTAATCAAGTCAAATCCTCAAAAACGAAATCACGAACAAAAAAAATTTCGATGAGTAGCAACAAATCATCCAACTTCAATTCGATCTATCCAAAAACATTATTGGATTCTTCTCGATCCATCATCTCATCAAATCGTCCTTATGATTTGACGAATTCTTTCGCATCTGAACGATCCGTACAATTATCACCTAAATCGAGGAAACATTATCAAACCGAACCGGAATATATACATGATCCACAAACATATTTCAAACATAGTTCTCGAAGACGCGAACCAAATAATAGTTATTTCCATTCAATTGTCGATTACGATTGGTATTTCTAAAGGAAAATAATTTTTTTTGAGAAAAACTAAATTCTATTTTAATTTCATCATTTATTCAAATTCTTCTCATTTCAAACGAATTAATATGCACATTTTATCTGTCAAATTAATTATATCCATTTAAATTATTATTTTATTAAGGATAATAATCAATTAAGAAAATTTAAATTAAAATTTAATGAATAATTTGAAATTAATTTAATAATTTATTGTCCTAACGGTTTCCATGGTTTCCCTCCTACAAAATTCTTCGTCTGTTCATTCTTCTTCTTTTCCACTTGTTCTCGACGACTATCCGTTCGAGGTCTCAAACTATTAACAGCTGATCTACGCACACCAACAGATGGATGTAATTCACCTGATTCAATCATATCTAACGATCTCTCTAATTCTTCGATATTTTCAAAAGTGAAATCATTCGACAATTTCTGATTATTTCCATGTGTCGAATATTCGTAAGGTTTGAATTTCTGTTTTTTCAAATCGTTGATCAATTGTTTGGGAGGACGACCAGTTACCAGATTCTTATGGAAATATTTGTAAGCGATTTTCAATCCTCCACTTAACATGAATATATTATCATAACCACGTTGGACGAGTGAAGTGATAACTCGAGGACAAATAGTTTCATCATCATCATACATGACTATAATTTTTCCTTCACTATTCTTGAAATGTAACATCTCTTTCGATTCATAATTACAAGAACGACTGAGTAGACAAGAAGGAAAATTATATGAACCGATTATATGACATTGTTCATATTCTTCTTGTGTACGAACATCCAATATCAAATAAGGTTTATCTAAATAAGAATCATTATTCGCCATTCTAGGAGGAGCACATCTTCCATAAGCTGTTGTACTAACAGTTGTTGACGTCATAGAAATAGTTGAATTCTGTTCAATATAATCACGTTCGCCTATTCCACTGACGAAATTTCCCACTTTGGATCGAGTAGAAACATTGGAACGAATATCTTCATCAGCATCAGCTATCATTCCATCCATTCGTTCATTTATGTCACGTTGAGAGACGGATGGTCCAACATCTTCGTCGTCTAAATTGTTCTGTGAATTTGCTCCATTGATTTCGCGCACCTGCAAAATAAGACGAACAAATGTGGCGACTTTAATTCTTTTGAAAATTTCGTTTTTTTGATATTTATAATTCGCTTTTATTTCTTCCATTTTGTCCGCTTGTCGCGATAATGACGATCCAGTATCAATAACTGATTGCACTTCATCATATTTCTTTGTTCGATTCAATCGTTTGTCATAAATATCAGAAGCTGATGACTTGTATTTCTTATTCCGTAATGTTGGAGGTTTATTCATTCGTCTCAATTTTCTCAAGAAACAAAAAACAATCTTTGGATATGTAACTTATCGTCTATTGATCGATTGGATATGTGAAGTTTTTATGCCGAATCAGTCAATGTAGAAATAAATGGAAGAGAGTCAAACTTTTTCCATTTTTCCTTGTTGCTCACAGTAACAATTGTGTTCAAAAAGATATTTTTCATCACTCTTCAATTCTACATATTAATATTCTAAAACATTATTTCATCGTGCTCAAAAGTTGAGCTGTATCATTTTCTCGTTGAATTATTATTATTTTTTTATTATTCGGAATCCCCTCGGGGAAAAGAATATAGAAATTGAGAAATGTTAGCAAAATTATTTGACGATACAAGCTCACGACCACGAGGTAGTAACCCAACAAGATGAGGAGGTACAAAATCGTTGATGTTGAAATTCTGAAGCATATATGGGTAATCCATATCATAATAGTCGCAAAAGAATTTAACAGGTGAATTGAATTCATCGCACTGTTCGAACGATGAAAATGGGAAATTTGAATTACTGATATTGTTGACGAGAGAGAAATACCTCCTAAACAGCAAGAGGGGAAAAGGCGGCAATTTCACAATACTGAACATGAAAGCTCTGTTGAATGAACGCCTACACCCAAGTAACGTTCGTACAAACAGATTGTATGTTCTATCCAACGATAACATCGATCTTATCGTAAAAGCAAGAGATGCTTGAAGACCGTAAAAATCAGAACAGAATGTTTGAAAAAGTTTTAAACGAAGATCTAGCGATATGTATTTACATTTACGATGGAACGAGTGAAAAGATCTAATGAACTTCACACGTATTTTATCTACACTCGTGGATGACTTTTTACGATTGTCAATTTCACATCCGAGGAATAAAGTACTCCTCACACTAATATTCCGAAATTCAGCATAAGTTGCTGAAAAAGTTGTATTACATAATATCTTCGATTTCGAAGGATTACATTCTATTCCACA
>JALJEE010001687.1:0-20536 GCA_023231475.1 Seison nebaliae | reverse complement strand
TTCCGGGACTTGGATTTATCGGAAATAGAATTTTATATTAAGTTTTAAATATGTCTATTTTTGATTTTAAATCTTCATCTTATCTTCTTCAAATTTAACTTGCCCATTTTATTTGAGATTATCCAAATTGTTATGTTTATTCTTTAGAAGAAATAGAACATTTAGAATACGGTATCTTATTTAGATTTATCGACAGAACATGAAAACGTTATTTATTAAATGGATATTCAAATGACTAAATTAATAATAATAATAATAATAAAGTATGGAGAAGAGTTCTGCAACCGATTGTATTCTTCTATTATGTCAGAACTTTTCATACTATAAATCATTGCAGTAAATATTCTACTCCGCAACCGTCGCCAAAATAATTGTACTCTGAGAAAAATAAAGCTAATTTGATTTTTAAACAAATTGGTCGTAATTGGCTTAATTGATGAAGGAAGTTTAGTCCCAAATGAAAATGAAATATGTTTTTCAAAAACCCATATTCATATAGACCCTCTGACCGAGAATAAAGGTCACATTTATTGAACATAAAATATCCTAGTTCGGTAGAACCTGAAACTGAATAACGTTTTGTTTCCAAAAGTTTATCATAATAGAAAACAACTTTTTTTTAAAAAAATGACATTTTCATTTTCAATAATTTCTCTACTGAAATTGAAGAATTTTATTGAAGTTCCATTCGTTGTATTTAGTAGACCAATGCAACCAGTAGTGAGACTACAATTAACTAACTGTTCAATTATACAACTATTATTATAATACTGAATTCCATTTCTCGGTAGTGTCTAGTCAGTAGATAAACGTCTGATATACAGATGATTTGTTTCAATTGTGTTTCCTAAGATTTATATATATATAATATTATATATTGATATATTAAAATATTATTAATATATATTACTAATAATTAATATTAATAAGTTATATTAATTAGTTTGCAGTTAACATCATTTGCGGATAATTGTTAAGAATAAGTTTCAACATTTTATTTTTCATTCCCGGATAGCGCCTTTTAATTAACATTAATATTAACGTGAATTTGAAATAATTCTAAACTTAATTAAATTATTATGTCCAGTTTGTCAAAAGTGTAGTTTCAAGAACGTCAAGTGGAAATGTAGGTAAATAAAAATTATTTTAATTTAAGAAAAAGAAACTGAAAATCTTATTATCAGAATAGTTTCAAAATAAATATCTTCGCGAATGCCATGATTAAATGATTGGTTGGTTTTCGTGGAAAAAGAAGATTTTGCACAAAAATAATCACAAAACATATCGATAAAAAAAGTGATTAGAAATTTGTTTTTCAAAAAAAATTTTCAACGTTACACTTGGCCAGCAATAAACCGTTTTCTGGTTAGGTGTCCTTGGATGTTGGAAGATAATTGAATTTCGGCCTCGATTATCTCTTTCCGGTTATAATGATGGTTCTTCCATGATCGTTGAATTACTTTCGCTGCTTTCTCTTCTTTCTGATTCTTTCCGATGAGTCCTTGTCTCGCCGATCGTTTAGGCTGATTAAAAAGTGATTCTTGATTTCCTAATAAGTTTATGAGATATTCCTGATTGTCCATCATTTGTTGTTCTCTTTGTTTCATTTGTTGCAGTTTTTCCAATGGCGTCCCATATAAATGGGATGTTTTAAACGCGATTCTTTGTCTCAATTCATCCACCGTTTTCAGGTTTTTAAATTGTTTCTCCAAATGATTCATTCGCTCCATTGATCGATATTGTTCATTCAATTTCTTGTATTCGTTAATCAATTGAGTTCGATTCATTTCATCTAACGGAATGCTACTTTTATAATTGTTCGACGATACATTTGTCGATGATGTTGCCAAGTCTAATTCTTCCTTGAGTGATTGATTTTCTTTTTCTAAACGTTCTCGCTCTTGATTTAAATGTTGAACTATGTCACTATGATTGGAAATATCACCACCAGATAAAGGAATTGAATATTCTTGATTTGAATCATAAGAATTAGTTGGTGAGATTAATAAATCATCGTCTTTTCGATTTTTTGATTGACTTCTCAATTGAACTCGATACAATTCATTTTTTAACCCCAAATTCTCTTTCTTCAATCGACCTAGCGCAACAATTTCCTTATTCTTCAAATCAATTTCTTTCTCCAATTCCTTTATCCGATTTTCAAATAGGAAAACTTTTTGTTTCATTTGTAATTTTTCTCTAGGAGAATTATTGTCCAATCTCGACGATACTGGACGACTTCCATTCACATGAAGACTACTAGCTAATTCGTTATTCTTCTTCACTAAATCTTTCTCCGAACGACGGTTTTTCGTCAATAGTTGCTTATTCTCCTGCTGTAGTAATGAAATGACTTTCTTCATTTCACCAATTTCATCATAATATTCCTCCACCGTTTTATATTGAATATGAGACGGTTGAGTTGTCGATAATCTAGGCGACTGTTTAGCGGATGTCGATAAATTTTTCATACTTCCTGCTTTCCCGATAACTTTCCCATTTTGCACAACTAACTGTTTAAGGACTTTTATCAATTCATTTTCATGTGCTCGACCTGATGGCAAACGATGTTTCGGGAGATTACTTATCGGTTTCCGATTCAAGTCTCGATCTGTCGCCGATTGAATTGCATCCACCCAATGACTGTGAACTTTCCGATCTTGATAACTCATTGAACTTGTAGGTCTTCGGCGTTTAGCAGAAGAAACTCGAGAATTACGACTGGACATTGACATAACGATTTCTTCTTATTAATATTTTATTAGCTTTTTCGATTTTCTTCTTTCCTCAAGTCTAATTTGTATAGCTATGAATGACAATGGTCATAATTCTGTTTATTACCGTTACTATGACAACAGACATTACTATGAGGAAATTCTCGCTTTGTTATATCATTAAATAATTGGTTAACATCAAAATTATTTGCGCTTCACAACAATTTAAATATTTAGCCTAATTATCAGTTTAGAGAATAAAACGGTATGGTTTCCTTCACGTGTGGAAATTGCAATGATACATTGAAGAAATCAAAAGTACAGAATCATGTCACTTTTGGTCAATGTAAAAACGCTGAAATTTCGTGCATCGACTGTTGTCAAACTTTTGAGTATTCTTTTTTCTCTTTTTACCTCTAAATTCTTTTCAGTTTAAATACATTCGTTTCACATACACAGTGTATTAGTGAACAAGACAAATATGGAAAGAATAAAAAAAAAGTTTCACTTTCCCAACGAAAATCGCCACTTTTTCAATCAAAAAGTGTTGAAAATTTATTAGACGGTAGATCAAAAATAGAACAGCCTAAAAAAACTGAATCGGTTCATTCGTTCAAAAAGGAAACTAAATCAATCAACTTTTCGAAAAAGGAAATTGAACCGATCGAATCATCGAAAAAGGTCAGTGAGTCAATCGAATCATTAGAAAAGGAAAGTGAGTCGATCGATTCTTCGAAAAATGAAAGTGAGTCGATCGAATTATCGGAAAACAAAACTGAATTAAAGGATTCCTCGAAAAAGGAAAGTGAATCGATGGAATCATCGAAAAAAGAAAGTGAATTGATCGATTTCTCTACTAAATCGACAGAAAGTTCAGGAAAAGAAGTTGAGTCGATTGATTCATCCGAAATGGAAACTGAATCGATCGATTCATCGAAAAAAGAAATTGAGTCGACAGATATTTCGAAAAAAGAACCTCAGTCGACCGATTTGCCGAAAAAAGAAAATGAATTCGAACTGCCAAAAGAGAATCGGAAACGGAAATTAGACGAACCTGATACAGATATCTATGTGGACTATGAAGAGACGATTGAAAAGTACATGAAGCTTTATAAATTTAAAGAATTGAAATTAGACAAACTTACCTCAAATGTTAATTTGCTTTCTTCTAATCTTAATCCATTTCTCTTTTAGATGATAACGGCATGGAAGAAGAACAAAGCATTGAGTGATTTTTTAGTGCCATCATCAACTGAAATGAAAAATGACATATTGGAATCATTAAATGAAAATTCGGAAATTAAGCATGATAAAAATACAGATAAAATATTATTGAAATAAAATTTTTTAAAAAAAATTTGAATGTTAAGCTTAAAATTAAAATAAAAATCAAATTATTAATTAATTAAAAACAGTTAGTGTTAATATATCAAAGTGCATATTTGGAAAAGTGTCGAAAGCTTTTCTCTCACAGAATTTTTTATGAAGAGAAGTATGTGTAAAAAGAATTTGTTGAAGTTAAGCCAAAAATTAGAGAAAAAGAAAAATGGAAATTAGAGATAATTTGTGTGCGTTGACTGGATTATTTAAAATTGAATTACCAATTTATGTTATTTTAATGTCGATTGGACATTCCATGTAAAGAAGTTCGTAGAATGTTCTGAACGAATTCTTTTCTTTGCAGATTAATTTTTGAGAAATTGACATTCACTGTCTCATATGACTCTTTTGTAAATCTTTTTCTATTCTATTTGTTCAGATTTCAAAAAGTTTTATTCTCTTATTCAAAGAAAAATGTCCCGACGTTATGACACGAAGACGACCATCTTCTCTCCTGAGGGACGTCTCTATCAAGTCGAGTATGCATTGGAAGCGATTTCTCATGCCGGTGCCTGTCTCGGTATTTTGGCAGAAGACGGTGTCATTCTGGCTACGGAGAAGATGAATACGAATAAGTTACTCGATAATGTGACGGCATCAGAGAAGATTTATGAGTTGAACAATGACATGTGTTGTTCAGTAGCTGGAATTACAGCTGATGCGAATGTTTTAATCGATGAGTTGAGATTGATCGCTCAAAGATACAAATATAATTATCAGGAAGAAGTTCCTTGTGAATATTTAGTATCTACATTGTGTGACAAGAAACAATTCTACACACAAATCGGAGGATTGCGTCCATTTGGCGTTTCACTTCTATACATGGGATGGGATCGTCATCATGGCTTCCAATTATATCAGAGTGATCCAAGTGGGAATTATGGTGGATGGAAAGCGACATATATCGGAAACAACAATTCGACAGCAATCTCAATCTTGAAACAGGAATATAATATGGAGAAGGGAATGAAATTATCGGAAGCACTTCCATTGGCTGTTCGTGTTTTGTGCAAATCACTTGACACAGCGAAATTGACGGCGGAGAAAGTGGAAGTGGCCACACTCACTCGAAATGGAAATAAAACAAAAATTGAAATTTTGGATAATAAAATTATTCAAAAGCTTATCGATGAAGCGATGGAGGAGGAACGACAAAAAAAGAAGGATACTTAAAATTCTCCCGAGTATTTTCGAACGATAATTTTTGTAGGAATGATTTCTACGTGAGCGAGTGGAGGAAGTCTTTCAATAAATCATCATTCTCTTTCAAATAATTAATTAATTAATTTCTCTTTATTTTTTTTTTGTCAGTTGTGATGATTTGTTTTTGAATTGAAGAAAAAATCGATATTTTCCGTTCGTAATTCCATTTCCAATGAATCGTTTGCGTATCCGATTGGAGGATGACCGAAAAGAAAATTTGAAAGGAAAGTCCATGAAAAAATCATTCATTCATGGAAATTATCTGAATTATTATAAGAAACGAGGCAACGATAAGAATAATTATGAGGAGGACGAAAGACTCAAATTTTTGAATGGAAATTTCTTCCGCGGCAAACATTGGCTCGATATCGGATGTAATGACGGTACATTCACATTTCAAATACTCGTCAACTTCTTACCAGATTCCACGTTAGCAATAGATATTGATGAAATATTGGTGAAAATTGCGATTAGTAATTTGAGGAAGAAATCAAAAAAATATTTGGAGAAATCAATGGATAATCGATTAAATGAATCATTTCGCAATTGTATCATTGTACAAGTTCCATTTTTATTATTTAATTTAATAATTTTTAATTTAGAAAGATATAATGGATGATAATTTGATGGAAAGGAAATTTGATGTTATCACATTATTTTCCGTCTCCAAATGGATTCATCTGAATCATGGCGATGATGGCATTTTAAAATTATTTAAAATAATTTATGATCATTTAAATCCACAAGGAATTTTCATTTTCGAACCGCAAAATTATTCGACTTATGCAAAACGAAAGAATCTCTCTCATCATATACGGAATAATTATGATAATCATATAACTTTACTAACGGAGAATTTTAGTGAAATTCTTATTGATAAAATCGGATTTCATCAATATCATGAACTACATGATAATTCGATGACATCGAAAGGATTTGATCGAAATATTTTATATTTCCAAAAATAATTTATTATCCTAATTCAAATTTCTCTTTTCTTTCTCAGACTTTTTTTTTATTTTAAATTTTAATTCCATTAACAACCGTCTGGAATTAATCTACTTCATCTAGTTAATTTCATCTTAAAGAATGTCATATGATTATAACTTTCTCATTGATAATTTTATGGAATCGACCAGTTAATTTCAATTTGTAAATTTTTAATTTTTAATTTTTTAAAGATGAAGAAAATCGTCAAAAATCTCACGCCTATCTACATCGGAACGCTTACGATATTAGTATGGCAGTAAATGATTATTTTGAGAATGATGGACGAACAATACCAATTCGACCGCCTATAGATAGAAGTCAAGACCAAATAGTTCACAAACAGTTGACAGATAAGCCGGCTGATCCTGTTCCTCCACCATTCGATTCCGGTTCCATTTTCTTCATTATTTTTTTTTAATATTTTTCATATTAGGAGAAACTCGATTGAACGATTTGTATCGTGCACCATTAGACATCATATTTAATGGAACATTTGAACAAGTTTTCAAATTGAAAAATTTCAAATTTATTTACCATTTAAATTATATTTATCATTCTATAGGCAGCTGATTTTTCCGGTATTTGTGGAAAGTATTTGATTGTGAATATTTTAGATGAAACATTCACTTCTCATACAATCAATCGTGATATTTGGTCGAAATCATCCATTAAGAGAATAGTCGCTAACAAATTTTTATTTCTTCAAGTTTCATTTCCATTTTATTTCCATCATTCATTCTTTCTTAATTAGTATTCGAGTAAGATGGAAGAAGCGATTACATTCAAGAATTATTATCATTCGAAATTCAAAGACTTTCCATTAATTGCCGTTCTGGATCAACGATTTTGGAGGACGGATATTAAATTGCGTTGGATCGATAGAACTCATTCTTATGATGTCGATTCGATCGAGGAAGAATGTTGGTAAAAATTAAAATTTTTAAATTCTAATTATTTTTTAGTGAGAAGAATAACTCAAGATTATGGAGCAAATCGTATTAGAAGACAAAAACGGAAAGATCTAATGGAAGAACATGGATCATCTTCACAGAAATATAGTCGTGTAGGAAATCAGCGAGCTGTTGCAAAAGTGACGTCGAAGATGAATGAATTGTTGAACAGATATCGGGTGGACTTTAAACACAACGAACAAAGAATAAAAGATTCATTCATTTTGAAACTTTATCTTCCTAAAGAGTCGCAACACATCATTCAATTTCCTGGACAAGGAACAATTTCTATCGGAAATTTATGGTACGTTATCCACAAGATATCTGGTATTGGAATAGTCGGTCAAAAATTATTTTATGTGAAAGATTCCGTAAAGAAATCAAAAGAGAATGACAACGAAAGTTTGGAAAAATCACTCGTGAACGGACGAAATCGAAATAAATCGAAAAAGAAAGAAGTTGTGAGCAAAAGTGACCAGGAAAAAAGTGATGATAATAGTCAACTTAATCAGAAATCATATGAAGCTCTTCCAACGTTCGACGATCTCTCATTTCGTATCCATTCAACATTGAAGGACACGTTGGAGAAATATAATATTCCCAATCGATCTATCATTCATCTTACCGAGAAATAATTTTCCTCTTCACATTTTTTCATGTATTTTCTATGAACTCATTTCATATTTCAATCAATCAGAGAAGATCTGAAAAGATTACATTAACTAATTACATTAAACTACTCTTACTATCACTTTTTATTCAACTAATACACTTTTTCTCGTTCTGAATAAATTTATGTTATTTTCATCATTTCTTATTTAAAATTTTCTTTTATTCTTTCCTTTCATAAATTTTCTCATTTCTTCATTTTGCATTTGTTCCGCCACTTGATTGTCTCTCAATTCTCTTCAAAATTTCAAATAAAAACTGATAAAGAAAAAGGAGAATAAAAATAACTGGAGTCGTTTCCGAGAAGTTTCTTTATTAAGAATTTGTCGTTCTTTCTGATGAACGTCTCGTTCGACTTTTATTGCAACGTTCTTATCGTTCTTTACTATTTTTCTTTGATATTTGTTATTTTTGAAATGTTTATCGACTAAAGGAAATGTTGAAGATAGAAAGAAAATTAAAAAAAAACATTCTTCATTTTGTAGTTTATATGCAATTGCCGAATCGGCATGGATATTCCAAAATTCCACAACTGATAATTGAGACAATTAAAAGAATTTGAACCAGTGAAAATAATTCTAACGATTTTCAATATTTTTACTCTTATTATCCAAATTTTGTGACGTCATTCCTTATTTCAATCCGTTGTTTATTGAGCTTAGTAAAGTAGTAAACTAAAGAAGTACATAATAAGAAATAATGATAAAAAATATGGATTAATTTATAAAAACAAGTTATTGTCTACTTGGAGGAATGTTCTTGGTATTTTTTATTTTACTATTGAACTCATTTCTAGAACTTTCGTAAGTTTCACGTATTCCACTTCCACATTAGCTTAGGGACTGAAAAAATCATGAATTAATTATTCTAACCTTCACCGCAAATAACGTTAATGGTTGTTAATACCATTGAACTTCGTTGAACTACTTCTAAAAGACAATTCTTAAATATTGCTGTATAAATTAAATTTCTAATATAGAATGGTTTTCATTTGTATGAAACTGATTCAGATTATAAAACCATATTGTTACTATTACCACGAAATAAATCTTAACGAAATAAACGTAATAAAATGAATTAAATTTGACAGTAATAATTATTGGAATGATCACTGAACAAAGATTTTAGTCTACAAACGATATTAAAAAAATTTCCTTTTAAATAATTTTCAAATTGTTCGATTTTCTTCCGAAAACAAGCGCCTTGAACCGTTGCTTAGATATTTTATGGTTTCAAAGTCATAATCAATCTGAAAATATCCAATTTTGAACGTTTTGGAAAATTTATCTTCCTGTTATAATTTTACTTTTATAACATATTGGTTATACGATGGGTTGTATTCTAACAAGGGAAGTACCCATGTTACAACTTCGCAAACTAGTTGAAAAAAATTAGAGAGGTGTGAAAAATAATGTAACAACCCTATGCAAAAAATCAGCTGCGACTTTTTTACTTTAATGATTATCGGCAAATGTTGTTGATGTTCATTTAATTCAGAACTATAAATGAAAATACAATTCTTATTTACTATACTATATAATATATAGTATATATTATTACTTGTTGTACATAGTCGGCGTAGTAAGAGCTAAATTTTACAGAAAAGTTATTACAACATCGAGAAAAAATATCTTGGTTTGCAAAGATCATTTTCTTCTTCGTATCATAAAATTAACTGCCACCTGAATAACTAAATCTGATCATTTGATTATTTCCTTGTGCCAGATAAAGTATTTATTTGATAAGATAAAGTTTCATAAACATTGTAACAAGTATTAATATCCTTTCAAATCTTCCCTTTGTTCCGAGTCAACAATAAATTTGAATCTATAACTACTAAAAAAGTCGTTCCACCTTTTATATCTTTCTGTGGTTCCTTTGCGATAAAAATGGTTGCAATGATTACTGAACAGAGACTTTTGTTCGCAGACAATACAAAAAAAATTTCCTTTTAAGTAGTTTTGAAATTGTTCAATAGCCTTCCGAAAACAATAATACGCCTGAAATCGTTGTTGGGAGAGTTTCTTGAATTCATTGTCACGCTCAATTTGAGAATATCCAATTGTAAACGTCTTGGCAAATTTATCTTTCTGTTCCAATTTTACTTTTATCATATTAATGTTTGTCGCTTTGTCGAATTCTTGAAATATTTTGAGAAAAGTTTTTCGAGAAGGATTAAAATGAAACAAAATTGAATTCGTCAACAACTCTTTTCTCAATTTTGAGAAAATAGAAAATGTTGCAATACGATTCTGATTAAGACATTTCAGAAGTTCGTTCTTCATATATAAATAATTTTCAAAGAATTTTCCTTCTTTCTCTAAATAATTTAACAAGATTTGAATATCAATTTTAGATGATGGGTTTGTGAGATTTATCATATTTTCAAGTATTCTGGGACAAATTTTCAATCCACGATCAGTGACAACTCGATCTTTGTAGTAGATTTCTTTCCGAAAAAATTCACATTTTCCATACTCAACAGACAAACCTGCTCCATTTAATAGTTTGATGATTTTCCATAAATGCTGTTCATGTTCATTTAATTCAGAACTATAGATGAAAATACAATTCTCGTTCAGCATACAGAATTTGTAGATTACTGTAGACAAGACTTCTTTCAAATACGCTGGGTGTTTGCTATTGTGTCTTTCTAATCCAAAGGGTAATTTTCTAAATTGATAATATTCTGATCCAAATTTGAAAGTAGTTATAAATCTTTGTACTTCCTTTATTATAACTTGGTGACCTTCAGAGATGCGAATCGTAGAAAAATATTTTGATCCCGAAAATTGTTGATATTCTTTATCCTGTATTTCTGAGGCTAAAATAACGTTGTTATGGCTCCATATGTGATTATTCAATTTTGTATAGTCTACAAATACTCTTAATTTTCCATCATTATTTTCTTTAACTATTAGAGGAGAAAGAAATTCTTCCTTATTACCTTTCTCTATTATTTTCTCCTTTAACATATTATTTATAATTTTATTAATTCTGATTTGTGGAACATTTGAGAGAGAATTTGTTACAATGATTCCTTTTGGCAGTGGCGTCAGATCGTGAAGAACTGTTTCTTCTGAAAGATTTGCAACGGAAATATTCTGAAAATCCTTCAATTCATTTTGCGTATTCTTTTCAATTTTATCAATAAATTCATTTAGTTCCATCATACTTCCAATTTCAATAATTTCACGATTTTTTTTTCTAAATATTTTCTTTTCGTAAAAATCTAACATTAATCCCAATTTTGATATAAGATCCAGACCTAAAACTTGATAAGGCATCTTATAATTTACAACGGGAAGGTAATGCTCAAGAACGTCAATCCCAAATTTCATTTTTAATTTAACTACTTTGTTTACCGAGATAATTCCAGTAGGAACAATGATATCTTCATAATCACAATGAGATAATTTAAAGTTTAAGAGTTTTGCCAATTCGTTTGTGATAAATGTTTTCGATGTTCCTGTACATACACGGAATACAATTGGAATTCCATTAAGTTTACATATGATCCAAACTCCATTTTCTTTAATTTTGTTTTTCGGAAAAAATTTATTAACCTCATCTTTATTTGTTCCATCATCTGTTGCAAATAATTGTTCATTATCTTCAATTTTATGCAATTTATTATTGTCAATTCTCTTCTTTTTATGCAAGCATTTCATCCTTTCTTTTATCTTCATTACAAATACAATTTATATAAAATATTCTAATAAAACTAATTGAAAAATTAATTTAAGCTTTATTTAAATATTTATAATTTAACTAATTATAATACTCTTGCATAATATCTTACAAAATAACAGTAAGTAGTAATCGAAAAAAAGTGTAAGAATTGAACTAATACTCAAAACTAATGATCGAAACGGGACTACTTCGACTGATATCCCGGAAAACATAGTCTTCCTGAAAATCAGAAAGGACAGGCATATATTGGTTTGGCAATGGACTGTGTGATACAATACCCAATTGTATTTTCATCAATGATAAGAAAACATTAGGACAAAATTTATCGATGAAATACGATAGAAATAGTAATTATAAAAATTGAGTTTGACTATTCAAACTATATTGTTTCAAATTGAACTATATCTATAAAAAAGCTGAAGTTTCAAATACAGGAAAAAGATAAGAAATTAAATTTTCGTTGCTTGATAATTTATTTTATTTATTAGATTTGGAGAAAACTAATCATTAGACTAATTAGACTAATCAATTAAGTCATCTATAGAGGTCATTCTGATAATTTGTTTTTTTTTTTTATTATTCAAAACCCTCTCGGGACAAAGAATATAGAAATTTAGAAATGTTAAAGAAATTGTTTGTGGATACAAGCTCACGACCACGAGTAGTAACAAGATGAGGGGGTACAAAATCAATGATGTTGAAATTTTCAAGTACACGATTCATCGAGGAAATAGATGATGGGTAATCCATATCATAATAGTTCCAAAAGAATTTAACAGGTGTATTGAATTCATCGCACTGTTCGAACGATGGAAATAGGAAATTCTAATTACTGATATTGTTGACGAGAGAAAAATACCTCCTGAATAGCAAGAGGGAAAAAGGTGGCAATTTCACAATACTGAACATGAAGGCTCTATTGAACGGACGCCTACATCCAAGTAAAGTTCTTACAAACCGATTGTAAGTGTTCTAACTAACGATCACATTGATCTTATCATAAAAGCAAGAGATGCATGAAAACCATAAAACAGAATGTTTGAAAAAACTTTAAACGGACATCCAGCGATATGTATTTACATTTATGATGGAACGAGTGAATCTAATGAACTTCACACATATTTTATCTACACTCATGGATGACTTTTTATTTACTATCAATTTCACATCCGAGGAATAAAGTATTCCTCCCGCTAATATTCCGAAATTCAGCATAAGTTACTGAAAAAGTCTTTGATTTCGAAGGATTACATTCTATTGTATTACATATTGGGAGTTAAAGTTTTTACTGCTTGGCACTGTTTACAACCAGTACAAGATCATCCGCATGGGCGAGAGATATTCCATTCATGCTTTCTATCTGTTAATTGCTTGTTCTTGCAACTTCTTCTGTCTATCAGATACGAAAGAGTTCTGGAATCCATTTCTTCTTCTGATTTTCCGTTCCCCTCATTTAATCGATGTGATTCCTGTCCACTCTCAATTTTTGTCAGCTTTTTCTGTAATTATTATTCGCTAACGAACCGTTCTTCCTTAGAAGTCGCCCGTTCTACTACCACTAATTTCATGGTTTCCTCATTCACTGAGTGAATTTCACTCCTATTTCCCTATTAACACATGTGGATCAGGTTAAAGCCCTTATTTATCTGCTGATTTTTAAGCTAATTTTATTTTGTAAGTTTTCCGGTTAAAAAAAATTATGTATGTGTTGGTTCGCAAAGATGATCTTCTTTCTCGAATAGAAAATTATTCTGTCCGAAAAAGTTAAAATCTGATTAATATTTCTGATCGATATTTGTTCTGTCTGTTAGATAAAGAATTTATTTTATTAATATGGTAACAAATATTGATAGAATAATCAAGAATGAAGAATGTTTAATATTGATGGCAAAACATTTGATTGAGCAATGAGGATTTCTTTTAGACATATTTTCCATCATCCATAAAGGTGTTGGACCCATATCGTCAACTTTTGAAGTTTTACTTAAAGGAATTCTCCTTCGACATATATGAGTGTCGTATGGTCCTTTAAAAGGAAGAAATTTAAACAAGGGAAAATATTAAACATTACCTGAACAAGTTGCATATCCAATGACATGAGCAATAAAATGTTGTTCGTGCGTTCCAACTAACATCGAACTCATTGGACCTTGTGAATAGATGGCCACATCTTCCCCACCATGTGTCTCAAATTCTGAGTAGACTGTTGATTCATATTTATATTCGGAATCAGTTACCATTTCGTCTGTCAGATTGGAACGATATCCATTTATTCGGTTAGGACCATTTCCATAAGATTGAATTGTAAATTGGTTACCTCTGTCATCTTTTTTTGTTACGCCATATTGTCTTACAAGTCCAGTGACATCTGATCCTCGATCTGAATAAACTCCAAAAGTGAAAACATGAGAATGATCTGCGGTCACTATGATGGTTGTATCAGAATGTGGTGAGTATTTATCTTTTGCCACTTTTATTCCGTTATCGAACTCGGCCAATTCAGCTAAAGCTTTTGCTGCTTGAGTATCATGATGTGCTTGATCAATTCGACCTCCTTCAGCTAATAAGAAATAGCCTTCACCTTTCGAACGGTATTCCAGATATTTTATTGCTGTTTCTACCATTTGAGAGAATGTCGGTTCGTACTTGTTGGCACGTGCCGCATTTTTATGAGTTTTCTTCCCTCTATGAACTTCTTTAGTTAATTCATATTCCAAATGTGTTGCACTAAATAGACCTGAAATTTTGGTTGAATTTAATTCATCAGATAAAATTTATGCCAACCCAAAATATTATCAGATTTCTTCAATTTTTCCCAATCCATCAATTCTTTCCTACTGGAAATCACTCGATGTTTTGGATGTGCTTCATATTCTTCTAATAAATCTCGATCGTCACTTCTCAAACCATCACCATCCGAATCCTTATATCCAGGAGCTCGTTTATTTGGAGGAATAAAATTAGTATATCCACCACCTAAAACTATCTGTGTGAGAAGATGTGAAATTAATTTTTAAAAATTAATATGAACTGTAATATTATGATTATCTGTTATCAATTGTTCAGCAATATCGCGACATCCATTATTTTTCATCTTTTGACTCATTCCATAATAGACATCAGTTTCCGTTAAAACTTCATGATTCCGTTGGAACGTATGAGCATAAGATGCCGCTGGTGTTGCATGAGTCACACGAGTTGTAGTTACCACTCCCGTAGCTTTTCCACTTTTCATGTACCAATCAATGACTGATGATAAACTGTGTTCATTAATAGCTTGACAATCGCCTCTTTCCAATCCTGCATCAACACCAATATAATAATAATTTGTCTTCGCTCCACAAAGATAAGCCGTTCCAGTTCCAGCAGAATCTGGTGTTTGTCGATTCACATTATAAACTTTAGAGAATCCGGAATTCCTCAATTTTTCCATATTTAATTCCGACTCTTCACCATTGACCTCTCTACCATCTCGTAAAGCTTCTTTTTGTGCTTTATATATTCTACCGGCTGTTATCGATGGCATTCCCATACCATCTCCTAAAAATAATATAACATTCTTTCCAACTTGATAATTTTGCCATAAGTGTGTTTGATAATAATCATCTATATAATCTTTCGCTTTCCCATACCACAAATCCTTTGATAATTCCGCAACGTCTAATTTTTGGAATATTTTTAGATATTAGATATTTAAAAAAAATTTAAACCATCATTAGAGCTGCGCCGATATCGATATTGGACGTCGTCATCATCTTCATTTGGATGATACTCATCAGATTTTATTAAGAAAAAAGATAAGAAGATGATGAAAATTTGAAGAGTTTCCATCTTTCTTTCTAAAAATTTCCAAAGTTTAAATATTTAATTTTCTTCACTAAATTACATAGGTATCAATTGTATGTATTAACAACAATGTTGTTTACATTGTTGGAGAAGAATATACAACATGACGGAGAAAAAAGTTTATCTAATGGAAAAAATTTTGTTTCTATCAACAGAATAATAAGAATGAACTTCTGAATAATTTACATATTTTTCTTCTTAATCATCCGAGAGAAGATGAAAATTGAAGCGATTCTTATAAATGAATTGTTATCTCCATTTCGAAAACAAGTCGTCTAATATTGAACAAATTTATTGTTTCTAATTTGATCACATTTCCTTCAACCAACTATCTCAAATATATATTTAGTTCTTCCAATAAATTCTTTTTGATTTACTTATAACAAGAGAGTTTCTCTTCATTCTTCTATGTACATGAGGATATGGTTTCACCGAATCACTTTCCAATTAATATTTCTCGAAGGTTGTACACGAATAATTTGGTAACATTGACAGGAAGATATGTGTCACAAATAGATTCCTTGTCAGTTCCAATCATCATTGAAGTCCGATGATCGAACTACTTATATCTGTATAATATTCGTTACGTACTTCCTTTCTTACACTTCTTACACATTTTTTGACGACCCAATATTCAACATGTCGAGCAATGGGAAATTTCTAGACAAATTAATTTACAAGTCGAAACTAAATAAACGAAATGATAAAATTGATAAGAATAAGTTTATCCCATTTTTTATATATTTAATCTTTTTTCTCATATCAAATGACAATTTATTATTTTGAATCAATAAATTGATATTTCTAATAATAATTCGAATTAGTTTAACAGAGGAATAAAATTTCTGCTTTCAATATTCTAAATCCAAATTGTGAGGAATATACAAATTAATTTTCATTAACATAAGATCACTCGAGGAAAATTAATATTCATAGAAGAAGAATACAAAGAACAGCACATTGTGCTGAGAACAATAGATACTTTGAACAGAGTCATCAGTGTCATTCAGTTTTATAATAATTCACCTGTATATTTGGAAATATTAAGGGGGACAATATATAAGAAATTCTAGTTAGTGAACGAAATTAATATCTTTTTTGTTAATATAGTTTTAAATAGAGCCAAACATGCCGTTGCCAAACCACTGAGATGAGATTCACAATTATGTTGTTTATCAATTAGAGAGAAGCGCTTGATTCGATTATTTTTAGATATGAAACATCCGTTGTCATTCTGCCATTTCAAAATATTGCGTAATCGATTGATTGTAAATTCTTCCTCTAACCCGACTAAACCACAAATTAACACTTCAAAAGGAAATATATTTATACATTTTATTAAAAATCGAATTATAACATTCTTCCAAAATTAAATTCTTGTTCATTTCACCATTCTTCTCCAAACATTTTAGTTCGTCAACAATCTTAAAAATAATCAGATGGATATCAGGAATTCTTCTTCTCCAATTTGAGACACAAGAAGATTGATTGAACAATAAGAAATAGAAGAATGAATGAGTTAGTGCATAATTCGAACGATAAGATGCACGCTTCATGAAATCAACGCAATTCTCCAACATATCACAACTTCAAGTTATCAGTAAAATTATAAATTTTAATCAACTAACTTTCCGTTTAAATCGTTGAAACAACTATCTCCAAAAATTTCGTTATATTTCCACGACTTGTTAGACAATTCAGAACAATTTTGTGTATTTGACTTTAAATTTCTAACTACCTTAAGATTAAAATTTTTCTTCAGCAAAAATTTTAAAGAATTGAAATATTTTTCATTCTTCAATTCTCCAATTCCAACTTCCATAATGTACGATAATCGTTTAATATCAAATCTTAAATTATCCATAATATTTTCTATTATAATTCTCTTCTCATATTTTATTTCTTTTAAATTATTTAATTCATTGATATACAACTTCAAAACATCATTCGCCATTTTCATTCCCATCAGTCCATCAAAATTCAATGATTCAGGTGCATGAACATAATGATTCAATAGTTTTGAGAACGATTTATCAACTTGAATTAAATATTTCGATACGTCACAAGAAACTGTTAATAAGTATCGGAAAAAGAAGAAAAAATGTATCAACGAGAATAATTTGGACATTTGTCTCAAATTTAAAATTTAGTATCTGAAGGAATAAAAATTTCTTATATGGAAAATTCCAAGACGTCGTTTTATTTTAAGAAATTCGCTTAGTTTCGATAATTTAGGTTTCCATATCGGTTGGATGTATTCCCGTTATCTTTTCTTTCGGTGCTTCAGTCGTTGTTTGTGTTGAGCTGGCGTATTCATCTACCAAAATGACATCGATTTCTCTTCTACTAGCGAGTTGTCGCGTTTTCAGACTTGAACTTTGATCTGTGACCGGCTTAATCATTTTGTCTATATTTTCTATGTCCTCCTCAGTTATCATTTTCACGGATGAATTCGATCCTTGAGATGATTGACCACTAGTGTTACCTTTGAACAGTTTTTCGTTCAACATTTTCAAATATTCAATAACTATATCTCGTTTCCAAATGATAGATGTTAAGGATAACATGGTAATATAGCTCATGGTGAGTGTGATTAAATGATCGCTTATAATGGTTGAAATTAAATTTATCATATAACCTTTTCAATTGGAAAAAGGGATCATTGGTGTGATAGTCGAAATAAGAGTTAACTAACTGAATGTCATAATTTTAGAAAAAAAATTTTAAGATTAAATTCGAAATTAATTTATATCTTTTTCCATTTAATTAGATCCTTTTCCATTTAGTTTATCTATTAAATGTTCGATTCATTAATGATTAATCTATTTGGATTATAATAAATTAATTTCTAATAAAATATTTAAATTCAACATCTCAGGTAACAAATTTCATCTAAAAGATCTATCATTTTTTTTAAAATCCTGCTCATATGTTAATAACATAATAAATAAAATTAATTAATTAATTAAAATATTTTCATTATTTTCTGATTTTTTTTCATTTTTAATTAGCTCAATTGAAAAAGAGAAAGATTTCGATAGATGAAAGTTTCATCTTAAATATAGAATATATTCAAGAGGATGTCATCAGCTAAATGGAAATGCATGGTATTGGAGTGCCATATAGAATTTATTTGATGTGCATTACTTTCGCATGAGGAAATCATTAGGAAATAGAGATAATATAAAAGAACACACATTTAATTCACCATGTCTGTTAGGAATGTAAAGGAAAGAAATTATTCTTAAAATAAACTCATTCTAAGTGGGAAAAAGAGAGAATTTAGAAGAATTATTTTCTAATATTATGCACAAGCATTACATATACGTAGAATGCCCGGAGAAATTGTGAAATAAATGATGTAAGATAATTGTGATTGTTGGGACATAAAAATTTATACATTCCGATTGCCTCGCGACGATTGCTTTTAATAAAATATTTATTTACGTCAGAGAAACGTAGAGATGCGACATCTTTCCATTTAACCAATTGGGAAATTATCAGGAACGTAATTCTCTTCAATTATTAGAGAGGTTCGTCAGAATTATACCGGAAATTGTCATCAATTTTATATGGATGTCACCAAAATTTGTTAAAAGAATAAATTATTTTTCACAAAAAAATGGATATTTTTGATCGACCACTATCACATCACATGCAATACGATGAGAACGATTCCGCGGATCTCCTAAATGACACATACACACCGGAACAATCATATATGGCCGTCATATTTGCGATCTTCGTTGTGATATTACTAATTTGTCTGATTGTCGGATTGGCAATTTGTGCTCCAAAATTTTTAATGCGGTTCTTTCGAAAAATACAAATCCCTCGTCATAAACGTCGCAGAAGTCGATAGATACAATGAAATTGACATTTATTCCACAACAATTTATACTGTCGAGTTTGAATATTTATGATCATTGTGATTTTCAAGAAGTTAATTAAAAATGGATCTAAATAAAAAGAATTTCATCAATTTAATACTTTTATCTTTTTCTTCGCAAAATTCAATAAAAAATTTAATATAATTTTTGAGTTTCTTTATATAATTTGTAAAAATCATTGCTAGTTAGGATCCTTCACATAAAATGTTTTTTCTTATTCTGATTTTACCGATATTTAAGAACGTCTAAGATTTATTTTTATTTTTTTACAATAGACCTTGATCTCTGTAGGGTAATGGATAAATGAAAAGTTGATAAATTATGCCAACTGGATCTGTAGATAAAGTTTTTAAATAAGATAAGATAATATAATATCGTTATTATTGTGAGGAATATACAAATTAATTTTCATTAACATAAGATCACTCGAGGAAAATTAATAATCATAGAAGAAGAATACAAAGAACAGCACATTGTGCTGAGAACAATAGATACTTTGAACAGAGTCATCAGTGTCATTCAGTTTTATAATAATTCACTTGTATATTTGGAAATATTAAGGGGGACAATATATAAGAAATTCTAGTTAGTGAACGAAATTAATATCTTTTTTGTTATTATCACGGAAATAAATAATCGATCGTTCTCAAATTTTAAGAAGTGGTGTCTTCATGTGTTTCCTAGATGCATCTAAAGCCGTAATCTATGAATCTATTCCGTAAATGTTGATATCGGTATTGAGAAATTCCACGGTAAGATTCCACCGGTAGAATAAAAACAAATGGGCAAATTGGAAACGAATATGTACTCAATAAAGGTGTACGTCAAGGTTCCATCCTCGCCCCTTGGATATTTGGGAAAATACTTGACGATGTAATAATTCCTTGTAATAACCGATTCTCTTTTTCATTGGAAAATTATAATTATCCCGCAGTTCTTGGATATGCTGATGATATAGTCATCCTCGCAACCTCATCAAAAAACCTGAAAACGGTTTATGATGTAGTAGTGAGAAGAATGAGCCATGAGCCAGGAGTCTAAGTGATTTGGTAGACGAACCATTTGGTAGACGGAGATTTGGTAGACCGACCATTTGGTAGACTCCGTATGGGAAATACATGTAGATATTTTCTTATTTCACATTTAAATTGCTCCAAAATTTTGGATCATTCAAAAGGATTATGCTCATTAAAAATACGGT